>CAEGAE010061226.1:0-40393 GCA_903067095.1 Girardinus metallicus | reverse complement strand
ATTGGACTGATGTTGATATGCAATAGTAATACTGCTGTTATGTTAGATTTACCAATGTTTTATTTTATCTTTTTTTTTATCCGATCACCCGATTAATCGCAAGAATAATCGATAGATTACTCGATTACTAAAATATTCGTTTGCAACAGCCCTACTGCACAGCATTGTGATTTACCCCCATTTGCTCCCAACATTCCTGTCTGTGTGTGTCTGGATAAGTTTTTATCAAAACAAGCAATTATGAAGCAAACAACGACTTGGTGCGGCCAAATGGTGACGTACACCTAAGTGCAATTTGACGATGTGTAAAAACATTTTCATGCACAAAGAGTTTTCTAATTTCTTTGTATTTTCTAAAAACATGACATAACTATACATCGGTAACCTGAAGTCAGTTTAGTCCAGACTTTTGTAACATTTACAGTTCACACCTGCTCTGTTCAGCACAATGACTTCTGCAGGAGTTGCATTTTTTTTCCCAGTATGAAATACGAGGGAGGGGCGGTGAAAGGAGCATCTGTCTACAGTCTACAGGAAGAAAAGCATCCTGAAAAGGTACGCTGCTACAGAAGTCTGTTTTTGTTTGCGACACCTCAGTTCAGCCTCCATCAAGACTGCTTTGGGTTTAGTTCGCTGCCAAAGGCTTTTTGACAAATTCACAGAAGCTTCAAGCAGAATTCAAATCACCAGAATATAAAGAGGAAAGTCTTACCAGCTCACACACATGCAGTATACTGTAAAAACAAAAACAAAAAAGGTATTTTTGGTCTAGTTTCTAGTGCAGATATACAGAAGAGGGTTAGGTCATTGAAAAATAAAACTTTAATCTCAGAATTCTGACTTGTTTTTCTGAGATTAAAGTCAGAATTATTTTTTTTCCAGTGGCCCTAATTCTTTTCCATACTGTAAAGTGAAAAAAGCTGCCAGTGGAAAAGGATATTTTCTCCATATCATAATTCTAAATGTATTGTTCCACTGGGAGATTATTTCACTTATAACTAATAGCTACTTTTTCAATAATACTAAATAATTATTTATTCCTATATCGTGCTAAAAGGTTACAGACAAAACTAAGATGTTTGCACTAGAAACTAGAACATAAATACTTCATTTTCTGTGTTTTCAGCATAGATGCTTTGAGAGATGTTTTCACATGTTTTATCTCTGCACACTTCTGGACATTTCAGCAGAAAATTTAGTTTCATTTTACTCTACAAACATTTTTACGCAAACAGTTGCGTTGCTGCGACCGCTGAGCAAACGTCACAAGATTTCATATCTCCCATTTTAACATAAATAATAAAATAGGAGGCAGCACAGCCAAATATATAGCTATGAAATACCTTAACAAGATTAATACTGCAAAAGTTTCTTAATATTTTAACTTCGTTTTTTGATTTTATTTTCCAAAACTATAAATCCACCTTATTATGAGAGGGATCCAGAGTCAAGATGTAAGACATACAGTCAAAATTGAGTGAACATTTGCAGTTTGAACTCGTGGTATTAGCATAATAAGACAGTGGCAGACAGAGGAACTGAGTTTTGAAAGTGTGCTGCAGGGATTTTCACCTGTGGTCCCAGAAGAGCGTAGGGTACTTTTGAGTGACAGGACCAAACTGTGATGTTCCGGTGTTGCATATTTAAACACAACTTCAAATGTGACCTCAATGAATTAGAATATGACTCAAACGGTCATTTATTTCAGTAATTCAATTTTAAAAAGGAGACCAAAGAAAAAGGATTTTCAGCACAGAAATGTCAGCCAAATGAAGAGTACAGCACAGGCACTCACTGCTCTTTTAGGGCTTGTTTTACATGAATCACAGCATCAACAAATGGAGCTAATAAACTTTACACTCTGCCATGGTGTTAAAAAAAGCTCAGTTTGCTTTATGAAAAATATATATTTCACATGTTTTGGTACTTCCATTTGGGTCTCAACTGCTCCTAGAAACAATCCAAATGCAGCTGTTTTCTTTGGCAATAAATTAATATTTTAGGCACTGCCTGTCACCTAGCAACCTGACTGGGCCTCCAGCACATTTAATCAGCTGACTGTCCTGCTGTACAATGGCTGTTGGAAAAGACAAGAGTTTTGTTGTTGATTTACCATCCAGAAACCTCTTTCTGTATTCTTGTTGGTTGTTTACGAGGTTTTACTTACTACTTCTACTAAGATGTGTGGTTGTATAATTGTGAATCTGTTTGCAGCCATTTTCATGAGTCAGGGGACAGTGGGTGATATCGCATTGCAAGTAAAATCTATTTTCAAAGTTATAAATGAACAGAAATAAATCTTTCAAATTTTTTTACTCTAATGAATCTCAGTGAATTCAATGAAAGGCCCAAGTATTTATTTTCATTATTTCCACTCCCTACAGGTCCAGGGCTACCTGCAGTGATCCGTTTCCTCCTGTATCGCATTGCTTAGCAGAGAAAAACATATTCGCCAACTCAACAACTGACCTCAAAGTTAGCTGGAAATAATCTGACACCATTTTGGATGATACTGTCTCTGCCTTTCACTGTTCCTGCTGTGCGTCAGTGTGACTTGTGACGGTGACACCAGTGTGAAACAAGCCGTACAAAGAGCTGATACTGTCCCCGAGGACAATAGCCTATCTCTCACACTGTCTCCATCCCACTCATGCAACCATACAACACAAGAAGTACATTTTTGCAATTTGTAAAAGTTGAAGAAACTTAACTTTAGTCTCTCTTATGTCCATTTCATTAACTTTATTACTTTTCTGTTCTCATTCCCTACCTTGTCTACCAATCATCTTTGTCTCGTTCCGTCCAGTTTCAGGACATGCATGCTCTCTTGTGCGTGCACACACAGTGGTTTCCCCATAACTGGGTTATGTGTAACTTCAAATAGCCTCGGTTGACAATAGGGAGAGCCCAGAGTGCGTCCTCTCCTCTGTGCCTCTCATCCTTTCATCTCTCGGTTTTAACACTTAAACTGGTATAAAAAGTTACGTTGGTGCCCCATGTGCAGCCGGCTACATGTTTGTACAAAGGGTTTGGCTTCAAGGTCATTTTCCTGCTGAGACTCTGCAACACTGAAGCACATGAGCTACACTGTACCCACAGCTCCTCACACGAGCTGTGGGTACAGTGTAGCCTATACGCAACCCATTATGCCCATGTCATATGTCCACCGCTAATCCTGTTAGCAGGAAACACAAAAACAGGCATGGAAATTTGCTTAATATTAGGCTATTACATAACCATCCTTATTTACAATGCATGCTGGGAAACATGAGGTTCTCCCAGTTTGGGCCAGTGCAGAGGGAGAGGAGAAGAAAGAAGGGGAACAACAAGGAAAAGGAGAGAGGAGATTTTCCAAAGTGAGGTAAGAAAAAAAGGATAGGAAAGGAAACTGGGAAAGGAAAGAAAGAGGGAAAAGAAAGGAAGAGAAAAGAAAGGAAAATAGTGAAGGGAAGGAAACTAGGTAAAGAAAGAAAAATTAAAAAAGGAAACGCAGAAAGAAAATGCTGCTAAATGAAATAAAATAGAACACAAGACATTAAAATGAAGAAAGGAAAAGAATAAAACTAATTATTATGTGACAATCAAGGTAAAAGACGAACTAAAAGCAGAGTAATCAGAAAGAAAGCAGCAAACATATAAGAATAAAGAACTGGTCAGAGCATTAGGCTGAATGAACAGAAACATGTCAAAGCGTATAAATTACAAGAAAAAGAAGCAGCATCCCTGCTGGTTTTAAAGGTCACAGGAGATATGCTATATGAGAATGCCTTTACCGTTTGCATATCATCCCACAGACGGCAGCTGGACCCGCACCACAAAGTCCGAAAGACCTCAGCTCACCTCAAATGTCAACAAACGGCCCGGAGACTCAATTTGGGATCAGTCACACATGAGCAGCGCTTGAGAAACACTCCCAGGACTTAAACCAATTAGTGAATGTAAGAAAATTCAATATCCTTTGCTTTGAAATGTTTCACTTTATGGCTGGGGGTCTGCGAAGAATAATTCCCATGACTTGTCGTCTGCAGGTTCAGACATGCAGCTTCCCTTAATATGTCCATCTTATGGTCCCACAACAGCATAACGCTAACGCTAAAATACCAGATAAATGAATAAGGACACGCTGTCAAAAAAGATCTTGCAGTGCATCCCTGCTACACAATGAGCTGAAAGGCTGGATATGGCGAAAGCTTAGGAGATCCTTATAAATTATAGAAACATCAGTAAGGACACGACTTGATGTTTGATGGGAAGCATGAACCAGAGACTCATGCACCATTCGTTCTGCTGTAATCCCCACATTTGTCTCATTACAAAGACAAACTTCTCTTTTTAAGTAATTAGACACTCCCCTATTCGGCTGTAATCTTTTTAGATTATTAAATTGAGTGTTTGGTGTGAGTGAAGCTATTATTAAATTAAATTATTAGGGAAACTGAAGATCAGGAATGGTCAGGAGGAAGAGCGAAGTGGGTCAAAAAGGTCTTACTTTATTCTATTTGTTTAACTGCTTTAATCAATGTATCAATCTAAACTGGAGGGTTTCTTGCATCAATTACATGTTTATTGTCATGCCACAGCATAATAGTCAGATTTCAATCTGGTCTTTGACTAGACCACTCCTTAAAAGTGAACTTGCTAATGTTATCTTTTAGTCTGTTTCAGCCTACAGGAGTGTCTGGGTATGGAGAAGAATAATTCCCCATCAGACCATCAGACTGCCACCATGTTTGACTGGGGATATGAAGCGATCTTTATGAAACTCTGTCAGTTCACCACCAGCTGTACCAGGATGCGGCCCGTCCAAAAAGTTATTGTCTCATCAGTCAACACAATGTTTTTGCCAAATGTGTCAAGGGCTCCGTTCACACTGCAGCCTGAATTGGATTCCAAATATATGCGACTTGTATAACAGCGTGAACGGGCAAACGACCTGTAAGTGTCCCGCGTGCGCAGTAGTGGGCGCCATAACATCGCAGATAGAGAGCGTATTCAGTGTTTTGCCAACCTCCATAAAAAGGATGAAGAAGAAGCACTCAGTGTTTGCGGAAGTAAACATGGATGCGAACGGTGGAGCGTAGCTTACGATTCTGAAGTTGTTGTCCGACCGGAACCAGCACTTTAACAACTTAATCCTCATAATAGTCCGCCGCGGTTGTTAGGGCGCAGAATAGTGACGTTCGTCGAGTATTAATGACGTTCAGGTCGAACGAACTCGACCTGGACGTTCAGATTCAGACCTCATTTGAAAAGATTGGATCGGGTATCCAAACCCCAACCTTCGATGTTATCTAAAATAAATTAAACTCTGTGAAAATGATTGAGACAAAGAATGCTGCTCTGTTGTGTAGTAGCATAATGTCCGTTTGGTTTTTGACATTTATCCATTTAATGATTTAAGACCCCATACAGTAATTCCAGCTGTTCAGTTTATTACGCTTTATGCTTATTTTGTTTTCTAATATTAATCACCTATTGTGTCATATGGCTTTTATGCCATTCTGTAACCTCTTTATCTTTTTCTTTCTTCAATGGCTGCTAGTCACACAAGATACTGTATAAAAAGTATGTTTGCTTGTAAGATTTGGTAGTTTCTACAATAAAGTTATGTTTAAAACATTTATGGGATATCCACGTGGCATTCAAAAACAAAACAAAACAAAAAACAATTTGTGTTATTCAGACTGTCATGAAAAGATCAGATACGGGTCGCATTAAGTTAAAAGAAAACATAACATATCGAAATTGAGTCACTTCAGGCTGCAATGTGAAAGTAACCACGTTAAGAGAAGACATTAAGAAAAACGGAAGGTTTCAAAATTAGTTATTGTGGTAGGTAAGCTGCTTTGTTGTTGCAATGAGATATACAAAAAAAACTCTAGAGTCAAAACCAAAATTCACTGAACAGGATGCAAGAAGGAACTAAGAAAGTTGACACAAAAGAACTAACATTGATAACATGGATATCTAAACATAAGTGAAAACAACAACAACAAACAGCTTTGGATCATGACAGTATTCCTGTGTTAGAGTGGCCCAGTCAAAGTCCATACCAAAAACAAAGTGAGAATCAATGACAGACAGGATCTAAAAATTATTTTTCATAGATTGTACCTCAGCTGGATACAATCTGAATACCCAAATAATGCTTCTGCAATAAAATTCCCAGCCACACTTTTCACTTTCAAATCCCTAATTATTTGTCTTCAACTACTTTGCGCTGGTTCGTCACATAAAATCCGACTAAAACCCAGTGAAGGTTGTGAGATAAAACATGGGAAAGCTCAAATGAACACTTCTGCTCTGTGCATTATTTCCCCCCAGTGTGTGGACAGTTCGGCTAATTTCTGCTTCATTTCCAAAAACCCAAAGCTGACGGGAATTTAAACCTAAATGTCGAGGCGACATTTGAGCTCAGTTTGAAGGGCGAAGGTGTTGCGTATCCTCACGTGTGCGTGCGGTTTGTATTACTCGTGTTGTGGGGACATCTTTCGGTTAAAGCCCCCCACGGTGCGTCCCAAACGGAAACGCTTTAACCATCTCCGAAAAACCGAAACCTCACGTTTAAAAGGAAATGCTGGCAATATGACTCTCCCCCCACACACCCCACCCCTCTTTTTTATTATATATTTTTTTTATTTTAAAGGAGGCATTTTTATTTGTTTATTTATTTATTTGGAGAACTCACGTGTGTGCGCGCACGCGACACAAGGCTGTCACCATCCTGATAATGTGACGGCGCTATTGGCTGGGCCAAAGTCATCAATCAGGCGGATCAAAGCCCGCAACTTTAAATCACTATGAGAGGAAGAGGAGGAGGAAGAAGAGGAAGAGAAGGTGATGACAGCGAAGCGCGAATCCGTCTCAACAAGAGGCTGCTGGCTGGGGTCTCCCGGACATCCATCAACAAGTCCGCGAACAGTCCAACAAACACGGTCCAAACCTCAAAACACGCAGGGACGCGCGGCCATGAGTTATGGGATGGGACAGCCTGAACTATTAACACCTGTAGCTGATTTTAAGCCTGACGTGGTCCCAGAATGACCACACACACACACACACACACACACCCCTACACCCCTCTCCCCCGCTCCCACACACGCACACACACCCCCACACACACACCACCTGATAGAATATTGAAACTGAGAGAGGATACAAACTGAACCATGCTGGTGATGATGATGATGATGCTGCTGACATATTAGTCATGATGATGATGATGATGATGATGATGATGATGATGATGATGATGATGGAGGGAAAAATGACAGCCAGCCTCAGAGCGCACATCTGGAGCACATCACACACATCTGGGAGATGCGAGCCAAAGCACATAAAGAGACACACACACCTTCTCTGTCCCCTGGAGTCCACATCTGAGACCGGTCCGGTCCATTTGAGCCCGTGCAGAACACGCTGAGCAGTCCCTACTCACCCCGGCTGCTGTCGCCGCCAGTCCTCGACCGATCGCGTGTCCTACCGTGTGATCAGACGGAAGAGAGGGCGAGTCGTGGGCGCATCTATCCCCCTCCTTCCTCCGTCCACCACCAGCGCCATCCAGCGCTGCGGTCGCGCTACGCCGCTCTCGCGATACCGAGCCATCGACTCTTACCGGCTGAGCCTGACAGAGTGACGTAGCGCGATTGTTGCGGATTAGCCTAGCTCGACTGCGCCGCCTTCCGGGAAAAACAAGGACGATAACATTTATGGCAAGGTAATTTATCATATAATAAGGGGTTTCCGAGTTAAAAACCTGATTTGATGCAGAAGGTCAAAGGTACAGAACATGAAGAGAGGAGTAAATCTGACTAATTTTTACATATCGGACGATTTTTCAAACATTGAATTTTATTTGGTGAAACTGTGTAAGTTCTGCTCTTGTATTATTTTATCCCCAGTGTGGTTCCACTTAACTTTTACAAGCAGGATTTAAACTTGGGTTTTAGTTGGCTGACGTGGTGGAGTCAGGCAGAGCACCAACATCTGTTCTCAAAAGCATACATAACCCTGCTAAATGCCATGTTTATGCAGTAATTCGTCATGGTGTTGCTGTGATTAATTGCAAATAATCTGCTGATTTAACAGAGCAGAGGCACTTATGCGTTGGTTTCGATAGTTGTCTTTCATTGCTAAATAAAATGATCATTTGAAAACTGTTTTTTGTGTGTGTGTGTGTGTGTGTTTTCTCCAACATTTGGAAAACATTTGTTTTTTTTACAATTCAAGACATTTATGTGACAAAAAAAGAGCAAAAACACAAAAAAGTAACTTTCCCACAGCATTGCAACATCGAGGTTTCACAACTCATTATGAAATTAATAAGTGACTAAAAAAATGTAACGTTTTTGACTTTACTGACTAAACTAACTGATTCACATCTCTGTTTGTCCCATGATGAATCCTCAGCTTTTGTTCCAGGATTCATCTTTATACTTTCAGCCCAGTTTATTCCCTGCCAATAAGAAATCCACTCTGGCTTCATATATTGTTAAACTGAATTACCAAATAACTTAATTGCATAAGGTCACAGTTGTCAAAATGATTTTCCAGAGCATCCCTGTTACACATACAAAAGAGCTAAAAGGTTGGATGTGGTCTCCTTTTATAGGCTATCATGAAAGCTTCAGTGATTCTTATAAATTATGGAACTGTCAGCGTGCATAAGGACAAGACTTGATGTTTTTCACCTAGAAAAAGCAACGTGATAAGAATCATGAATGACAGACAAGGTTACCAATGAACACGCTTTGAAAAATAGTTATAACAATGGAAGTTTTCTACATTTTGTAGCATTGCAAACAAAAACAAAAGTCATGTAACCACCATAAATAGTCATTAAAGACTTGTTAGAATGTAATTTTGAACGTTGAACGTTAAGGTCGGGCATTGATTAGATATCAGAACAGCCTGCCATAGAGTGTGAAGCGCGCTCTCCTGTGCTGATGATGTCATGCCCCCCTGGCCTTACCTGTCGGAGCGCAATCACGTCTCTTCTTCAGCAGTTTTTCTCTCCGCACTCGGCTGTAACCTGCTGGCAGCGACACGCAGAAGACATCTGCTTCATATCTGTATCTGGAGACGAGCCAGCGCCACTTATAACGCCACAAATTATTCATAGAGCAGGTGAGAGGTCATGTGGGAGAAAACGTTTTTCACAATCACAACAAATGGACCTTATAGGTGATTGAAAAACAAATATGAATAGTGTCAGGTAAACTCTACAGGTGATTATGTCCACAAACGTCAGTAGATTTTATTGGGGTTTTATGTAGTATAACACAATAGGGCACGACTGTTTGGTGGGAGAAAATACAGCTTTCAATATGCTTTATAAATAAAATTAATCAAGTTGTGTAGCTCTACCTTTAGCTGAGATGCAACACATTTAGACTGGCTAAGACTGTATTTACTGACTACTTGTCCTTTAAACATACTCATAATTTACTCTTTTTTAAATTTAAAATTAATCATTGTGCTTTAGTTTAAACATTTCTGTTGTAACTTTGCTGCACACACTCTCCCGAGTTTGTTTGTAGTAGCGTTAGGCTACAGTTTACGTCCAAGCAACTGTTTTTAAAGTTGTTGCGTCTCCTTGTAGTTCTAGGTAACATAAGTAAATAGAAATATAGATGGTGACTGAGGAGACAAGATGGCATTTAAGATCCTTTCATTTCTGCCGTATTTTAGCTGTCTTCTCTACAGACTCGTATTTAGCTTCAGGGAGAGCTTAGGCTAACATAAAACAAACTTAAAAGAAAATTATAACTAAAAAAACGTAAATATGCAAAATAATCAAAATTTTCTTTGTTTATACTCACCAATGTTCATACCTTTGTTCAGATCCTAAATCCAGGACAGGTGAGTGAACAGCTTCATGTGTATTATTGTTTATTGTCTTTAAATTAACCTTTTGAGATGCATTTTGTGAAATATTTTACTTTGCAAATATTGTTGTTTTTGATAAGTTTGTTACTGAGAATTTGTGTGGTTATTCAGTTGATGCAAAGAAAAAGATATTTAGATTTTTGAAAAATACTGTTCTGATTAAGAGACTATAAGGATTTAAAAAAATAAAATTAAATAGAAATATGACAGAAGAGGTGAAATTTAAAACTAAAGAAGAAGCAATGAAAGCTTAAAGATGGCAGATATTAAATAAAATCCAGCAAGAATGAACCCTAAATATCTTACCACCTTAAATGAGACTTGAACCGTACAACCTGAATGTCACTACATATTTTATCACTTATTATTATTATTTTTCTCATCCTTCTGGTAAAATAGCTTCAGTTAAGTCTGATTTGATGGAGAGTGAATGTTGTTTTTGGGTGCCAAACTTTGACCGAGAGGTTTTTAACGCTGGTTTTGCTTCCAGGATGGGTCCTTTTTAAACTGTCCATTTCTTTATCAAATCTAATAGGCTAACTTCTCCCTTCTGTCCAGTCTGATGTGTTGCTTGATCCTCGTTCTGCTGTTTGTTCACTGACGTATTTCTGAAGGCAAAAGACGACAGTGGATTTTATTTAGATGGAGATGAATAGTAAGGTGCTTCTTCTAGATTTTTAGTCATAAAAAACATAAACTCTTTGCGTTAAAGAGGGAGCCGTACCTGAGGTCTTAGTTTAATTATCTGCCTGAATCGCTGAGCGTTGTGCTGACACCAGCAGCAGAGGTGACCGATGCTGGAAATCTGCCGGACCACCAGGGAGCCTGGAAGACACTAAAGCACGTTGTTTCTTTTCTTCATTATTAGCTGACGGGAGAATACTGCTGTGGTAGAAATCAGACATTGTTCCCTGAGGCCTCCTTACTTCTAGCGTGAGGTCTTCAAAGTCTATAAATGTTAAAAAAAGAACAAAATTTAATGTCACTTGAGAGGGACATGTGCAATCACAATCATAACTCAGACTTAAATGGGACCTGTTACACAGAGTTCACATTTTTATTCTTCCATTTGGGTGTTTACTGACTTTTTTTTAAAAAACACCCAGACATTTTTTGGCAACAATTTAATGTTTTTTGTTGTCTGGAAAAAGTGCAGTTTCAATCAAACAGTACTGCGCAGTTACCTAGCAACCCTGGCCAAGCCCAGCCCCGTTACCTAGCAACCCAAGCAGAGCTACTGCATGTTTATTCCGCTTATTTTACCGCTGTACGTGCTGTCCAGTGTCTGTTCTGAGTTGACTTACCTTTTAGAAACAACTTGATGCATTCTTGTTGGTTGTGCAGGAGGCTCTACTTCTGCTTTTCAAATAGGTAGGGTTGTCATTGCACATGTGTTTGCAGCCATTTTCATGTGTCAGTTGTGGGGCGTGTCCAGCAGCAGTTTATCTGGATTTAAAGTGACAAGACGCTCTAAAACTGAAAAAGAGCTTAAAATAGGCACTGAGTACCAGTTTCACTGATGGATTATGTCACTCTAATACTTTTTCATCAGTATTAAGGAATTATTGACTTAAAACTAGTTCTCGTACCTTCATATAAAGTTACTTGTTAGTTAATTTTGTCTTATTTTGTGTGTACTAAGGTATTTGTAGTAGAAAGTAGATCAAAAATAACATTTTGTTTTTGCAGTGAACACACATCTGCCTTACTTGAATAATATTTTCTCATGTCTTTCCCATTTTGAAGAGTGGCTTAGAGAAAAAAACATTTGTGGCACAATGTATGTATGCAGCCCTGGGAAATAAGAGGCTGTGGATTATAATTAAGTTTCTGTACACTGGCCCATTTAAAGAATAACTTTCATAAATTTAAAGGATGCAAATAATATGTTTGTTTTTTCCCCACTGAATGCAATTTGAATTTACATTGTTAACAGAAGTGTGGCTAGCTGCATAGTTCTGTGCTTTCCATGCTGTTTTACACCCTTTTTCTTTTCGTTCAACAACAAATTAGTGCTGCAGGTGTCTTTACCGAGATCAGAAATTATTGTCCAAATAAAATATTTAGTTTCAAAGATGTGTTGATTACCTTTTGATCTCACCTGACTGAGGAGGGGAAAAAATGAATGAGAATTTCAGTTCTACTCATAGTACTGTAATTAATTTTGCCACAACTAAAGTCAGTGTGGGGTGAACAGAAACCAGACATTGTGTAAAGGGGGACATTTATTGCATATTTACGTTATTTTAAAATTGCAGCATGCGAATCTTCTGCTATTCATCCAGGTCTGACATTAGCTGATAAACAGTGAAGAGTGTAAGCGGCACAAAAGGCTCACAGTTTTTGTTTCCAGTCAGTTAAAGTTGTGTGTTTAATAGATGCACCTCAGCAGGGCTGACAGAGCTGACGTTATCAGTCTGTCTGACATGAATCCCAGAAGAGCTTTCTTTGTGTGTGATGAAGTCTTGGACTGTAAATATGCTCGTGTCTACATGTGTCTTCACAGGTCGTCCGTCTCGCCGTCGTAGGGGACCTCCTCGTCCGGCTGGATGTGCGAGCTGCCGTCGCTGCAGACCCAGCCGATGGGCGTGCGGTTGAACGAGGGTCTTGAACGGATGTCGGCCTGAAGGGTCGGGAGAGGCTCCTGCTCCTCACCGGCAGCGCTGACCTCCGGGAGCTCGAAGGTCAGCAACTTGGATGCCTTTTCGAAGCCGCCGTATGGCAGCGCCGTCCTGGGGAGAGAAAAAAAAAACAAACAAAAAAAGCTAATGTATGTTTTGTTGCAAAGTTTGCGTAGATAGAGGAACAGATGAAGACGTTGTTTCTGGTTCTGACGTGGCTTAGTACAAGAAGTAGTTACATCAGTTTAGAACAGACTTTTTATGTTCCGAATTCAGCTAAAGTGTGAACAGAGGTGGGTAGCTTATCCAAAAATTGTTCTCAAGCAAGAGTAGCACTACAACATATTTCTACCCCGGTTAAAGTAAAAAGTAGCCGCCAAGAAATCACTCAAGCAAGAGTGAAAAAGTATTTGGTAAAAAGGCGACTCAAGTACTGAAAATAGGAAGTTAAGTAGACATTTATTGTATTTTAAGGACCAAAATAAATAAAAATAAATCTTAAAAATAACATAATTACAAAGTAACAAAATCTGGCAAAAGAAATGTTTTTAAAAATCAATTTCTTTCCATATAAAACTTATGAATTTTTAATGAAAACTGCAGGTGTGTGTCTGGTAAATATTTGGTTAATTAAGCTTTTTCTTCATTCAGTGAAACTACTCATAGTGGGTAAAATATCCAAACTTTTTACTCAATTGTAGTGACACTTCAGTGTAGCAAACATTTTCCTAAAAGTAAATTTTTTCCAAAAAGGTGTTCAAGTAAATGTAATTAGTTATTGTCCAACTTTGCTTGTGAATGCCCCCTAAACTCTTAAATTAGCTTTGCTTCACAATCCAGTCCAGGCTGCAATTATCTGTGTTACTTTTTATAAATTTTTCTTTCACCAAGCTTTCCATTAATATGCTAGAATACAGCACTCTGAGAACAAATGGCTTGATGATTGCGTAGACCATATTTCTCTATTAAACAGCTTTTTTGTGGTTTTATTTCATTTATTTTTCAGGAGCTGAATTTTGAGGTTTCAGTAGCTGAGAGCTGTAATCGTCAACATGTCTCGTTATTTGATGTTTCACTTTAAATATTCTTTTTTTTCATTTTTAGGGTCTTGCACATTTTTGAAACCACATACGTTGAAACCTTTGCATGGTTTTACATCCTCTGACAGTTAAAATGCAGAATAATTTCTATATGAAACGGTTTAAACTTTAAAGCACCACGACCTTTAAACCCGGTCGTTTAATTTAGATCAGGTTTGTACCTGTTGAAGCTTTTGTACTGAGGCAGGTCTGGGTGAATATTGATGGGTCCTGGCATATGAGGCTTCATGGTGGCTTTCAGTTCCTCGTCTGTCATGGCTCGTTCCCATGGTGATATGTAGGTGCGGACATATTCCTTCCTCCTCTTTGCCTTCTCCAGATTATTTACTGCCTCTTCCAACTCTGAGATTTGCAAAGTTTAGAAATAACATACATTACATGCAGTAAAAAAAAAAATCATTTTAATAGTGAAAAGCTCATATATCCGAACTAGGACTGAATTGGACTAATCGTGATGGATCAGTTATTGAAACAATTTTAGTAATTGATTAATTGTTAACTAGAGCATATAGAATCAGAAATAGGCCATTTGCTGAAAAAATTAAATATTCAGAGCAGTATTTAAGTCAAAACTGTACAAAATATATAGATATTTTACATTTAAGGTAAAAAAAACATTTGTCTGCAAATATGTTTTACCTAGAACGCCTCAAGTGGCGTAGTTTACACTGTTCAAACTCACTAAAGAAATACTATGTTACTGCATTTTAGACAATAAAATTTTTATTTTCTTATTTAAAAAAGGAATCAAGTTGTTTATTTCCACCTTTTAATACATTTCTGGCATTGTATAAAGTAGCATTAAGTGGTTAAAAGAAAAATCTGTAGAATGTGCTACTTTTTTGTCCGATTAATCGATAACTAAGATAATAATTTGTTGCAGTCTGAACCTACTTTCTTCTTTTGGCTTCTGTGGTTTTGGTGGAACAACAGGCGGAGACATCAGCAGATTCTGGAGGTTCTGCTGGAAGACAGAAACAGCCCATAGAAGCTCCTGAACTCAACACAAGAGGAGGTCCGTTGGATGTTTGAAGCCCCACCATGTTCTCGTTGGTCACGATGAACCTCTCGACTCTCTGCTGCCTCATCCTGAACATCTTGGAGCCCTTGTTCTTCATCAGGGAAAGCTCCTCCAGCATCACGTCCTTCGGCGTCTTGATCTTGGTGCCCAGGTCGAATTCAGCAGCGTCCGGGTCCAGTTCATTCTCTGTCGGGACGAGAAAGGAAGACAAAAATAGCGCTCTCTGGGTAAAAGGTACGTATGCGATCAGCAGATTTTAACATTTTTGTTTGTCTATGCTTAATTCAGAATTATATTTCAATTTAACAGATTAGAAATTTTCAAATAAATAGACTAAGTCTGCAGAGTGCTTTTGCTCTGACATTTTGGACAGGAATGACTGAAGTTTAAAAAGAGAAATATTGACAAATATTAATGGTTGGATTGTATGACTTTTATTTGAAAAGGTTCACTTAATCCCCAGGAATTAGAACAAACTTAGAATCCAGAGAAACTCATATTATTTTATCTAGAGAAACTAGCATTAAACTTCTAAGACCTAGATAAACTCCTGTTAGATTACAAATCTATAACAAACTTAGAAATTACTACTTTATAGAATCAAACATGGAGAACCAACATCTAATTTTGGTTTCCCTGGATTCTCTAGAATCCAGAGAAACCCCTACTAGCTTATAAATTACGGACTACTTATTCTTATTAAACATGGGGAACCTAAATGTAGTTCTATGTTTTTATAGAACTACATCTTTATCTTTATGTCTTTCATTTGGTTTGTTTTATTTGTGTTTCCTTCAAATTCATGTAAAACAATTTGAACTGCCTTGTTGAAAATGTGCCATATAATTAAAATTACCTCACCTTACCTTTTATCATATATTTAATTTATAAACATTAGATAGATAAAATTATGTGAAACCTACATATTGAAATTTTAACCTATAACAAAGTCGAACTTTTATTTTCTGGCTATGTTTCATTTTTAAAGGTAAACAATGTTCTTTTTTTGTTACACATTCAATCCCATCAGTTATGTGGAAACTATTGCTGTTATTTAAAATATAAATTATGAAATGTTTAATTTTGAAGATAATTCATCTCGTATTTTATACTGCAATCTTTTTCCATCCAGTATCAATACTAATCTGAAATGTACTTTTTCAAAAGTTAAAACTATAAATATAGCTACCGTATTTTTCGGACTATAAGCCACTTCTTTTTGAACTATAGCCCCGTGCGGCTTTTCTGTGGATTTTTCTTCAACCACCAGGGGGCTCTCTAGCAGGAAGTGAATCATTGGAAGTCAAAATTGGAAATCAAAGAAGAAAGCGCTAATTTTCATTTAGAATAAGCACATGCTAGCAGCAGGCACTTATTCTAAATGAAACTCCTTCAAACTCATACCCCGTCATCATGGAAACAACACGAAGAAGTTCATACGATGCAGCCTTTAAATTGAAGGCTGTGGATCTGGCAGTACAGGAGGGAAATAGAGCCGCTGCACGTAAACTCGGCGTTAACAAATCCATGGTTCCGCGTTGGAGACGCAGGGCTGCGTCCTGGTGAAAATCCGAGACCGGCGGAGATATCAGCGGCTTATAGCCCGGTGCGGCTTATATATGTACGTTTCCAGTTTTTTTTTTTTAAATAAAACTTCGTAGATGCGGGTTATAGTAAGGTGCGCTCTATAGTCCTGAAAATACGGTACTTTAAATACCGTATTTTCCGGAGTACTAGCCACCAATAAATGTGTCTTTAGCAACAGGCTATACTTGGCTGTACTCTCAGTAGTAACCTGGAGTGGGAACCTGTTGTGTGGTCTCATGCCTTTGGGGCGTTTTAGGGGTCAGTAGGTCAAGGCATTTTAGAACAAGTGTGCAGTGGGGGAATGTCAGAGCAGCTTTTTGTTTGTTTGTGACGGGAATTCCTCATAACACGCAAGGCCTCTCCTCTCTGCTACCGATGGAGAGGGGTGATGGATTTTACTCCTCATAAAAGCATGCTCCTCATCCACCGTGTAAACCCTGATATCACTCATAACACCTGGAGTTCAGCCACAAACCCCCGTCCTCCCACCCTCCTCTCACACGCAGACTCGTCTATAAAGCTGAAAGTTGGCATTGCAGCGCCGCGGAGAGCTGTTAGCGGCGCAACATAAATCAGGCTTGTGCCGGCTGTTGCGTGTTAAGTTTGTATGTATGGAAAAGAAATATTGAGGCTGCCGAGCAGAGCCAAGTCTCCCACGGGGATATTTATTAGTGTTGATGGAGAAGAACGAGAAAGTAGCGCTGACTGGGAGGAAACCGAGCAGACGGAGAAGAGGCAGGACCGGACAGACGGACAGCAGATAGTCTGAGAGAGTTATGTGATGGAAAAGGCAGAGGGGATGATGGCGAGATGTGTTGGTATTAACTGGAGCAAAATAAGGGATAAGCAGGATTAGCTGCCGAATGACGGACTGAAAACAAACCGGTAGGCTGCAGATGTAGCTGCAGATGGGACAGCAGACGGACCGGAACCGGAAAAAATGAGACAAACGGGGGGACAGATTGTTGAATGGCAGATGTAACCGTGGGTGCAAGGCGGTCAATCGCATTCAGACTGCAGATTTTACCTTAGAGAATCCACTGCGCGAATAAAAAAAAACAAAACAAGTATTTTTAGTCTAGTTTCTAGTGCAGACATATAAGCACATAGGCCTGTCACAATAAACAATAAAAAAAAAAAAAAAAAGTCAATAAATCAGTTAATCGCATGATAACTTAAAAGACACTCAATAATTTTCAGTTGCTTGATTTATTGTTTTTCTCTTTTTGCCAAAAACTGGCCAATAAAAGTCTTCAATCTGTTGTTTTGGACTCAACTATCCCCTTTTTTTTGAAAGATAATTTTGTTTACAGAGACTTCATAATTTATTTTATTTCTTGTTTCTGTTGTTTTCTATATTTATTTTTGGATTCTCCAAATGTCTCCCAGTTCCAGTATTAAAATGTTAATTCAAATTTAAAGTTTATTGATCTTTGAGAATGTGTTCTTGCATTTTTATGCCATTATTGGAATTATATTACTTGAAAATGTTCTCAAAACAACAGTGCTATTGTTTATCGCAATAAGCTCTGGGACAATTTATCGTCTAGCACAATTTGTTATTGTAACAGGCCTATTAGCACATTTGAAATGAGACAAAACTGACTTTATAGGTAACTTTTCAGCAAAATATAGAAGATTAAGCAAATAACTCCTTTTATATTGATGAAAAATTACTATTTTCACTGGAAAATTGTTTGACTTATAATGTGGGAAAAAGGTCTTAAGTGAAATAATCTGCCAGTGAAATTAGTCATTTTTCATCAATATTAAAGAATTGTTTGCTTAAAACAAGCTTCTTTATTTTGCTAAAAAGCTGCTTGTGAGTTAGTTTTGAATTATTTCAAGTCTCTTTGAAGATTTGCACAAAATGCATAGACATTTATGTATTGTGTAAGACCTACAAGCTAAGTTTGCCTCAGATTATCACTAATTTAATAACTAGAGGAGATAAATGGATAAATGGACTGCATCCATTTATCCATTAGTTAACACATTTATATCCTTTAGTGGGTGGAGCTGATCCCAGATGGCAGAGCAGCTGTTCACTCCTCAGACAATTCACTTGTCAATCACACACCTTGGTGCATCTGATGGAGAACCTGCAGCAGGATGATGTGGGCCAATCACAGTTGTTTTGAAGTTACATAATTTTAAAAAAAACTGACCAAAAATCAGCATTAGTATAGGCAGAAATTCTGCTTCAGTCCATCTTTTACCGGTGACATAACCATAGATATCTCTAAAAAAAAAAAAGCCTCATAAAGAATTACCCAGTACTATTAGAAAAAAAAAAAATCTTGGTGTTTCCCCTAATAGAAATAATGCACTTTGTGTTTGAGCCATTTGAAGGCTGCA
This sequence comes from Girardinus metallicus, assembly GCA_903067095.1. Taxonomy (NCBI): domain Eukaryota; kingdom Metazoa; phylum Chordata; class Actinopteri; order Cyprinodontiformes; family Poeciliidae; genus Girardinus; species Girardinus metallicus. The sequence continues at coordinate 21,818 of CAEGAE010061226.1, read as the reverse complement.
CAGCTTGAGTTTGAACAGATGGACCCACTGGTGGGTCTGGCAGAAAGAGCTGCATTAAACATTCTGTTTCTGAAGGACCATCCCTGCAGTATGTGAAACTTCTGAGTCATTTTGAACGAAATACAGGAATAAACCACCAATCACAGCCAATGTAGCTGAACAAAGCAAAGAACAGCAAGTAGCAAGAGGTCTAATATTAGCAGGGGAACGCTAAATTCAGTTTGACCGAATGTTAACTTTTGTTGCTGCAGTTTTACAGCTTCATGTGATGCAACTTGGACATATGTTCACACTAATAAAATGAATGCAAAGTCACCATGTGCTATTCTGTGTTGTCTGTTATGGTGACAGATTTGTGGCCGCCTTGCCATCCGATAACAACCCACAACCCTCCAGGAGATTCCACATGCACGTTAGCTATCCTGTTGCCACCAGGAACACTTTAGTGTGTGTGTGTGTGTGTGTGTGTGTGTTTAATCATGGCATCATACAACCTCATGCGATGATTCACACCCACGCAGTTCGCTCTGCAACATGCTGACAGGGCAGACGGCAAACGAATACAGAAGATTTGTTCTTCAGTTGAGCGTGTAATGAAGTCGCAGCAGGTAAAGGAGGATTTTTATAGTGTCCTGATTAAGCAGCATGTTTAAATGCATGACTGTTTGCTTTATGCGACTGCCGCAGGCTTTACCATTCTGGCTGATGTGGGACAGGTCAGTGATGATCTTGCTGGCCTTCTTCCTCTTGTTAGAAGGGGCAGAGCTTGAGAGAGGCATAGCTGAAAGACAAAGCAGAGCAACGTTTTTGACATTTTGTTTGTTTTTCTTTTTTAGATAAAATGTCAGGTGCATCTCCCTGAATCAGAATATCAGTGGAAGGGCATTTAGTTTCAGAAATGTATTTACAAGCAGCGAAACTCGGGATGCATAGGTAGATGGGTACAAAATGCAAAAGTATTTTTTGTCTAATTTTTAGTGCAATTATTTTAGTACACTTGTAATAAAACTAACTTGCAAGTAACGTTTCATCAAGACATACATTTTTTAAGTCAATAATTCTTGTACAAGCACAAATTAACAAAAAGTACTAGTTCCCCTGGCAGTTTATTTAACTTGTAACATGATAAAAATTAAATTGTTGTGACAAAATTTCAGTGGTACCAGTAAAAAAATTTTTTTTATCAATATTTAGGAATTTTTGATCTAAAACAAGCTCCTATATATACTGATTAAAAGTTACTTGTAAGTTAGTTTTGTCTTATTTTAAGAGTATTAAGATATTTGCACTAGAAACTAGGCAAAAGAAAAATTAGTAAGATTTTGTGTGACGATAGATGGATAGATAGATAGATAGATAGATAGATAGATAGATAGATAGATAGATAGATAGATAGATAGATAGATAGATAGATAGATTTAAAATGAATATATTATACAAAATTTACATTTTGCATGTTTTGTACTTCCATTTCTTGGTCTTAAAACAAACCAAGAACTTAAGAAAATCACACAGTTATTTTTGGGCAACAAGTTAAAGTTTTTCTGGTGTCTGGAAAATTAACTGTTTAAAAAACCTACAGATTGTTATGTCACATTAAGCCGTTACCTAGCAACCCCAGTCGAGCCCAGCTGACCACCTAACAAACCAAACGAAGCTCCTGCACATTTGGTCATCTGGTTTTACTGCTGTATTTGCTGTGTTTTATCATTGACTTACCATTTAGAAACCACTTGCTGCATTATTGTTGGTTGTGCAGGAGGCCCTACTTTTGCTTTTCAATGATCTAGGGTTGTATGATTGTGGATTTGTTTGCAGCCATTTTCATGTGTGAGTGTAAACATTGAGTTGGGAGGCGTGGCCAGCAGCAGATTATTTGGATTTAAAGTGACAAGACGTCCTAAAAATAGGCAGATCTGATCAGACTAAAATCTCACTAAGAATAACTTTGCACAAAAAAAATGTGATGAACTCTCCGCTTTATCTTTGAGTGTTGAGCTTAATTTTCATTTAATCATTTATTTCTTCAACAGAACAATTTGTTTTACCATTGTTCTGTTTTTCTCAATTAGATGATTTCTTGTCAAATCAATAACAATAGCTCTCTAATATTGATAATAGTGGGTCAAATGTTTGAGATGTAAACAGTGGCGCCCCCAAAAGGTTGGTAATAAGTCTTGGAAAATGCTGGCCACCTTATTCCTCCCCCCAGATAATCATGTTCACGTCACAGAAAGGTAAACAGAGTCACCTTCTTCAATGAAATCATAAATATAAAACCCAATAAATAAATAAAACAATAACATTTTATTTAAGCTCCGTCCTCCTAAAACTTTTACTGCCCTCGTCCGGCCACCCTACGACAAGTTTTCTGGGGACGCCACTGGATGTAAGGCAAAGTTTAATAGTTTAGAGCCTCACAGAAAGAGAAACAAGAGGCTGAACGGATGGGAGAGAAATCTAATCCAGAAAAAGTTTGCTGACCATCTGCGAAAAACAAAGTTGCACATAAGCCTCAGTTGGTTGCGGTTTTTCAGAGGGTCCCTTAATCAAGGGAAGCTCACTTCAAACAAGGCGTCCAGCCCCTCGCGTGCCCTTGAGGACATTAATTCATGGTGGCGGCTTTGCATCTCTCTTGACTAACCACTCAGACGCGGTTCCAGCGGTATGTCACTGTCAGTTGAACAGGTCGAAAGCAATTATGTAAAGCTGGAGGTGAGTCCCAGCGCGCGAGAAGAAGCAGAAGGGTCTGTCTACAGGGAGGCAGTTAATGTAATTGCTTTTCATCCTCTGTAATTGAAGCTCATTTCCTAGCTGCATACTCTGTCCTGTGTGAGCTATTTTTATGAGTCCATGTTGTACAGCACACAAAAACACTCCTGGATTTGCACTCAGACAGCTTCTCCCCTGTGATTAATGCGAGCCGGTGGGGGCAGGATCAAAAGCTGGAGATTACAGGTGTTTTTTTCAGGATGTTGCGGGGAAACGGAGGCCAACAAGGAGCCCGCGGCGGCGCTGGCTACAGGAGATGAACTCGAGGGCCCGTGTGGGTCCAGTTACCAGCACCTCCAAAGAGAAGAGGCGCTCCTGTCCCCCTTAACCGGCCGGTTTTAGCTCCAGATAAATCTGCAGGAGACAGCTGGGGAGGAAGGGCATCAGTCAGCACATTCCCAGATACATCCATCTGCGCAGACTAAAAACTCCACCGCAGAGGGCCGCATTCCTCACAGTGTAAGACGAGGTGAAAAAAGTCCCCAGTCAAATCTCATTTGGTTAAAATGACAGAGCTCTACTTCAAAATAGATTAAACCAGTCATGATAATGCAGCTATTACTTATTTTTAGTTTCTCTTCTAAAACTCTAAAACCGAGGTGCTAAAATCTGCTTCCTAGATCATGTGGATGCATCCAAAAGATGCCAAATTATCTGATAATTTGGATCCACACTGCAAAAACACAGAATTTTACCAAGTATTTTTGTTTCTAGTGCTAATATCCTTGTACACTTGAAATAAGACAAAACGAACTTATAAGAAAAACATAGAAGCTAGTTTTAAGTAAGTAATTACTGAAATGAAAAAGTAATAGTTCTAATGCCAGATTATTTTACTTATAATGTGGGAAAGTTTTCTTCTTATAAGAGGAACTAGTGCTTTGTCATCAATAATAAGGATTTATTTATTTAAAACAAGCTTCTATGTTTTGCTGATAAGTTACTTGTAAGTTAGTTTTGTCTTATTTCAAGTGAACTAATATATTTGCACTAGAAGCTAGACCAAAAATGCTTTGTAAGATCTTTTGTTTTTGCTTTGAAAATAAATTTTTTTTTGCATTATGTAGAAACAAATATATCTTTTGGGCAGACACCATTGCTGTCACACACCATCATGTTTCTTGTGTCTTACCTGTGAGACGTCGGGCCTCAGCAGAAGGAAGATCCAGGTCCCAGACGAACAGGAATCTAGATTCCCAGATCTTGTATTGTACTGCCTGCCGTCTTTGCTCTGCACAGACTGAAACCCAATCAGCCGGGTTCTTCCTGTGCTATGGACCACCAGGCCGTGTTCAGGGCAGGCGGGGGTAAGAGGTATATTGACAGGTGGGTGTGGGGTTTTCATTTCAGATTTTGTCAAAGTGAACTTCAAATTATTATTTCTTAGTTGCGTTCAGAGTTGAAACCAGACGATTGTAAACACTGCTTTAGAAAAGACATTATCATAGAATTTGTTATATTCTGCGAGTTAAATTTAAAATACAAGAAAAATTATTAAAAGAAATAACATTTATAATTTGAGGGGAAATGATAGAAATTCTATTGTTTTTAGTTTCGTTGAAATTTTAAAAGAGTTTGTATTAAATGCAATGTTTCAGTTTATGATATAAATCTGTGCAACACTCAAATCAAAGAGAGAGGATAAATTTTTACTTTTAAGAAAATAATAAAACACAATACGCTATCACTCAGAGTTCTGTATCATTACAAATTTATCTTCTTTCTTTGTCATTTATTTATTTTTTATATAGATATTCCCTGTCTAGTGTTTAAAGATGTGTCGATATTGATAAATGATTGACGCTTAGTTGCTTATTTTTTTAGATAAATGACTTTTGAGAGAAGGCTAAAACGTCCAATTTTTTTCTTTTTAATCCTTTTTATTCAAAATTTTTGCTTATATCAATAAGTGACATGTTGAACTAAATAGTCATTTAGACTAGGAAAAATTCATTTTGCCAACAACAACATTACGTTGCCAGATTACAGTTTGCAAATTCACACAGGAAAAGAGGTCTTAGTTTTTGGAGGCAGGTTGAAATGGAATCTGATTAAACTAAAACTGAACTGTTTTTCCATAACGATAATTATTAAATTGGAAGAAAAAAGGTTGAAGCCTCCAAGGATCATCATCCACAGTGGGAGGTACGGAACTGGCAGCATCATGTTGCTGTGCTGCAGGAGGGACTGGTGCGCTTCATAGAATAGATAGAATCATTCATGGGGAAGAATATTAACTGGAAATATTGAAGCAACTTCTCAAAACACCAGTCAGGAACTCAAAGATATGGCAAGCGTATTGCCAAACTAGCTGAAGAGTGGCTTAAAGTCAACATTTCAGTGATTTGGATGTGTAAAAAGTCTTCAGATAAACAATATTTCTTCTTGAAGTTTTGAAAATTTATGAAACATCCAATGTTTTGTTAGTCTCTTTAGTCCAACTGTTCCTGTCTGTTTCATTTATTCATTTTCCCTCAGCTTCTCCTGTCATGCTCCTCACATCACTGCTACACATTAAATTAATTAAACTAACTGCCTCTTTGTTCCATTAATCACTCTTTCTGGTGTTTACTATATACATCCCATTTTTTTCACTCTCTATGCTTGTTGTTTCTGTTTTACTCCTTTCTCATTTTTTCTAAATTCACTCAGTTTATTTCATATCAAAAATCTGTTTTATTATGATTCTTCCTGATTTTTGCCTTTTTGTCTCCATTTCAGCAGATATATTCAGGCTGGAATTAATTTCATTTTTATTCTTGTTAAAAGAAATCATGTTTGCTGCACATATTGCCCATCTAAGAATTTATGTGAAATGAATTTGGTTTTAAATTCCCATCAAATTCCAATTTATGCATGAATTCCTGTTTCTCTGGAGTATAAGCATAACCACAATGGCCTGAATGAAAAGAAACTTTGTATCATTTCTAATATTTTTTCATGTTATTATCACAGTCTGCATGAATTAGGGAAAATGACCACTACTTATGGACATTTTCCCTCCTTTGACCTCTGACCCAAAACACACAATCCTGTTGACCTAGAAATAGTGACAGAATGTGCGAGACCATATGAGGTGGCACTTCCTCTGTGCTCCCAATCACATTTGAAAAAGCCATCAGAATTAAGAGTTTAGCACCGTGCCAAACAGTTTGAGATTAACAGCTCCAAAAATAGGTGAAATGGGTCGTTTGAGTGTGTGTGTGCGTGTGTGTGTGTGTGTTTAACTGCATGCGAGGGGTCCATTAGGTTTGTGAGGACCAACGCTTGACCCAGCAAGATCAATTATCTTTTTTATTTTAAGCTAAAATAATTAAATTAGTTTAATAAGCTTTTAGCAGAAGGGTTAGAATAAAGAGCTCAAGGGTAATTTTAATTATTTATACTCTCCAAGCTTCTGGAATAACTTCTAAATAAAAGCAGCAATAAATGTCATAATGGAGAATTTTATTTTTATGTGTGTTTTCTCTTTGAGTTGCAGAGCAGTTAAGCTTACCATCAGATCTGGACAGGACTAAAGTTAGCACCGAGCCATAGCCCCTTACTGTCAACTGATCGCACTCAGGGGTCAAAGGTTAGATCCCTTTACGTGCTTGGGTTTCCCAGCTCCATTAGATGGATGGCATTAAGCTACTTTAAGATGTAGGTCAATGTTGGAGGGAAAAATTAAACATAAAGTCTACTTTGAATTTTTGTCTTAGTATTGTAAGAATATTTAGTATTAATGGTGACCTATCATGTAAAATCCACATTTTGGCTGTTTTTGTTCTTATGTTTGGGTCTCAACTGCTTCTTAAAACAGCACAAGGACTTAAAAAAAAACCCCAGCTGTTATTTGGCAATAAGTTAATGTTTTTTGATAGTCAAGTCACAATCGGGCACTGCCCTGTTAGCTAGCAACCCAAGCGGGGCTCCAGTACATTTGGCCAGATGATTTTACTGCTGTCTGCGCTGAACAACGGATGCTGGAAAAGACAAGTGTTATGTTGTTGTCTTACCATTCAGAAATCACCTTCTGCATTCTTGTTGATTGTGCAGAAGGTTCCACTTCTGCTTTTCAAAGGCGCAATAAAGTTGTATAGTTGTGAATATGGTTACAGCTAATTTCTTATGCAAGTGTAAACTGTAATTTAGGGCGACCATAATGTTCCATCATTTCCCCAGAACAAAACAACTTCTTCATCAAGTTGTCAGGCTTTTCCAAGTCCCTGGTTCTGATGCTGCTACCTCAACCAGTGATGGCAGAGGAGATGGACCTCTCCACAACAGACCTGTAGAAGATCTACAGCTTCTTGTTGCAAACCACTGAAACCATTAATTAGTCACAACTAATTGAATAATGTTCATTAAACATATCTTATTTACATTTGTTTACCATGATTTGAAACATGTCGGTGGCAGCATTATGCTGGTGGGAGGCTTTTCTTTACCAAGCACATCCATCGCGACCAGTTTATGGTAGAGAAGGATGACGATAATGAGGATGGAAAATGAAAATAAAAGTAATCCTAAGGTCCTAAGACTTTTATCTGTAAAAAAAAAAAAAAAAAGAAGAAAACCATATTTTATTCTTTTATTTTATAATTATAAATGATCTGGTATATAAAATTTTATGAGTATGCTTTGAAGTTGTCATTGTACAGTTGCAAAGTGCAAATGTGGTGTTGTAGGGGTGTAAATACTTTTTTAACAGTACTTGGAAGTCTAGATAGATGCATGAAGAGCTAAAATGTAAGAGAATAAACTACAATAGGAAAATGAACATAACTGTAGAGTTGGTGATAATCTGAGACTGTAAAATCTGAAGCAAAACATGGGAGGAAATATTAAACTATAATAGTGCAACATACCTTGATGACAAATCCTACAGCGCCTCCATGTGGTAAAAGTTGAGACATGATTAAAATTGTTTTTAATACCTAGACTATACTTATGAGCAAAGAGTCAGTTTAAATTGATCTACAAAAGAATCATAAAATGCCTTCAAGAGGCTAAAAACTGAGAAACGAATGGGTGTGCAGGTCAGTGTAGGAGTGGGTGTTGATGACACGGGTGACACAAGGAGAGACAGAGTGACAGCTGAGGTGAGTCATGTCTATTTTTATTCAACCTCATGTTTCTGTGAAAAAGAATCACAGCTAAACAGACATGTTGTACTTATATACTGTATTTCATGTTCTATGTCAACAACCAAGTGCAGCAAAAGGCTTTCCGCTACAACAAAGCACACAAAGATCAAGGATCCAACTTATATACTTTAAACTATCTATAATATTTAATATTAACTATACGAGAATTTATTTAAATGTTGTATTGTGTGATAGCAACAGGTTGGATGTTGAAGATTGTGAAGGTAAGCAACCAATCAGCATTTTTGGAACATTTCTTATCTCTGCTTTCTGTACATCTTTTCCCATTTTCTGCCACCTCTCTCTTAAATCATACCCAACATTACACATCCTCTATTACACTTTGTTAGTCATTAAACTCAAATCATTCTGCATGTTATTTACAAAACTTTGCTTCAGATTTCTCTAACAAACATCAATGATTTCTATTGTTGAGCAGTAGTTTTTTTTTTTTTTTTAAAGGGAACCTATTAGGCAAAATTCACATTTCGTATGTTTTTGCACTTCCATTTCTAAAAACAGTCCAAGTGCTTAAAAAAAACACCCAGCCGATTTCTGGACAAAAATAAGTAATTTTTTGGTGTCTGGAAAACAAACCTTTTCAAAAGACGGTTTATTCTCATATATAAGAATGATTTTATGTTTTGCAACCTGTTCAAGGAAGCACAATAGGTCACCTTTAAATTTATTTTCACCAGAAGAGTCAAACATGAACTGGGTAATTAATTAAATGTGATACATGTGAATTCAAAGCAACCAAATACTGTGTTTCCAGAAGGTTTAAAATTATTTCTCCATTTCCCCACAGTTTTTATTTCTCATGTCCAGATGAGAATCTGTTTAGTGTGTGGTAGATCCAGGACGCCATATGCAAGGTTGCAGGCCCAAGTTAGAAGTGCTGAACCGAGGCCTGGGAACTCTGGGAGGCTGGGAGCCACTGGGTGACTGGTAAGAGGCATTCCTGGGACTCATAGGACTTAGATCTGGGGCGCTCTTGAAACTCCTGTTGGCCTGCGGAGGTGGGATTGAAACAGGAGGTGAGGAGAAGGTTGGAAGCTGAGGAAGAGGAGCAGTGGGGGCAGGAGGTAGAGGTGAGGAGGCCCACTGAGGCTGAAAAGGCTGTGGTGTAGTCTGGTGGGGTTCATGAGACATTGCTCCAGCAGTGGGTGGGATAAACTCATCAGAGAACCTTAGTGGTTCTCCGAGTGTTGTGGATGATCGAGGTACAATAACTTTTGGTGTGGGTCCTGTGGCAGTTGGCGGGGGTGTTGAGAACCTCTTTACCTCGTAGACCCGTGCTGTCTTTTGAGGGCCACCTCTCTGCTGATTAGCATTGGAAGGATCCTGGGGAACTCCACCTCCATAGCTGAACAGGGAGGAGTTAAGCTGGTACGGCTGGTGACTCATTATGTCAACAGGTTTGATGCCTGCTTTGTGCCCTTTGGGTCTGTTTGTCCCTGACTTTGCTACCTCGGGTTTCCTCTGAGCCTTTGGAGGGCAGGATGGAGACAGTAGGGGGTTGTAGTTGATCGGAGGTGGGGCGCGAATGTTAGGTGAGTACTTCCATGCGGCAGGAAGGGAAGGTGTGGGTGAGGGCTCCCTGGTCTGAGCCGGAGAGTAAGGTGCACCAGCAACAGACGGAGAACGCTCAACAACATACCGATCCATCCTGTTCTGTCTGCGGGCAAAAAGCTGACCTCCTTTTCCAGCGAGCTGCAGAACCTGGGGAGTCTGTGGTTTAGGAGCCACAGAAGGGGGCTTTGGTCCTCGCTGCGCCTGCATGAAGTTACAAGCTTCTGCACCAAGTCTCAGCCAGTCCTCCTCAGGCCCCGACTCATGACCCGCCTCCCCACTCGGCGCTACTCCAGACTCAACACATGGGCTTCTTCCCACGCAACGATCATCCATGTTCTGCACCATCGACAGCAAGTCTGGGTTTGGAGAAACATCTTTGCTCTGCAGTGCGCTGAACATTGACTTCTTGTTGCTACGACGGCGTGCATCATGAAGGATGCCAGTGCGAGTGGCTGGGACAGAAATGCGTTGCTCTCTTGTGGCCATTGAGTCATTGGCAGGAGCTTGGGGAGGCCCTGTAGGGGAAGCTGCGTTGGTTACGTTGATTACTGAGTGGACAGACGGAGATGGAGATTGCTGAGGGAGAGGAGGTGCAGGGAATGACTCCATAGCTAACTCAGAAGGTGAATTCAGAGACGAGATGTGTGGAGGTGGATAAGTAGGAGCAGGAGAACAAAGGTAAGGTTTAGCTATTGATGGGTGTATCGGAGAATGTGGATCTGTAGGCAGTGAAAGTGGGGTTGAGGAAGGAGCATGTGCTGCAGGAAGAGAGGAAAATGTTGAAGAAGGCTGAGAGAAAGACGAAGAAAGAGCTGACGGAGGAGAGTAAAGCGAAGGCGAAGAGTTACTGTTGTTATTTCTCGGAGGGATGTACAGAGAGGTACTGGACACTGCTCTTCTTGCATCTGGCCCTAGAGGAGGTTGGGGTGGTGGGATTGTCATGGTGGACACTGCTGAAACGGGCTTGGGAGCCATAGTTAACGGTGTGGGTTTGGGCTGGGGAGGTCGAAACATCACAGAGGTCACAGATGCACGATTTGGGGTTGAGCCTGGGGTGAAGGGCCGTGCGGTGCGGTTCAGAAAGCCGGGATTAGGATTAAAACTGGAGTTACTGATTGAGTCCATGCTGGGGCTTGGACCAAAATCAGAGTGGGCTGTGTAATTAGAGTTACTGTGGAGCCCATATTGATTTTGTATGGGTATCTCCGAGGGAGGGCTCAGAACGACACTCGCCTGGCTTACGGCAACGGAACCCCCATTGGTCAAAGCCACAGCTGGAGGAGACATTTGGTTACTGATGGGTTGTTTGGTGAAGTTGTCACTGGCAGAACTCTCCAAACCCAAGATGTCCAACCCTAAGCTTTGATTTCCAGAAGGCAAACGTCCTGGTGTTAGATGCGCTGAGTGGTCCACCTCTGCGCTGTGGTTGGCGCTTGGTGTTGTTGGGGTAGTTGGTGTGGTTGACGGGCAGGCAGAGCTTCTCCTGTCTAGCAGATCAAGATAACCTGAATCCCACGTAGGGTCAAAAGATGTAGACAATCCTTCTTCCTCAACCTCAGAGCCACTTAAAACTGAGCTTCCTCCTCCTTCCTCTTCTGTCTCCCCTCCTGTTTCACCTCCTCTGTCTCCTTCAGCCTTCCCAAAGCAGGTCAGTGTGTACTTCTTGGCTCTTTGCCGCCGTTTCTTGAACATAAGAACCCCTTTTGAATTGGGGTTGGGAGCATCAGTCAGCAAAGATGCAATAGAGCGGCATTTAGTGCGGGCTTCTTTCACCTGTTTCTCCACCACGCTCTCTCCACGCTGCAACTCTGCAAGACAGGAAGCAAAAAAATAAGCGAGAGACGAAAATAAATCTGCTGAAATGAGCAGAAATGCAAGGGAGAAGCAGTAATGGGAGTTCTGATTAATACAAAACAAGGAGCGGGCAACAAATAAAGGAAGCAAAACAGTGTGATAGTTCTCTCTACCTGCTGGTGGCGGCTGATTTAGTCAGTATCATCACAGCTAGGAGCTGGGATGAGCCTTCGCAGTGACTGACAGGAGAGCGTGTTGTGGATTTAGAACAAAGAATTCCTGCTGCTCTCCAATGTTGAGTCACACTCTGGGAAGGTTAGATCACATTCCCAAATTGTGTCCATATGCTTACATATTCCTCTCAGTGTTTGGATAATCAGTAAATTAGTTCTGGGAACATGTTGAAGGATGGATAAATCTAAGTTTTAAGACAGAGTAGAAAGACTTTTCTAAATGTAGATTTCAGAAAATATGCCTTCCTTTGAAATTACAGAATTACAATCTTATATTTTTAAATGAATTCCAACACAGTCAAATGCAGCTTTAGATATTTCACTGTTTTGGCCGGTCTTGAACATGTGTATATTTTGAGTGACACATCATTGAAAGACATGCAGGGGTACAGAAAATGTGTTGCCCCTTCTCATAATATTTGTTTTTATGTCATACTGAAGTCTTTTAGATCATCAAACAAATCTTAATATGAGTCAAAGATAACTTTTTCAATTGAAAACTTAATTTATTAAGGGGAAAAAGTTCTGGATTTATGTGAAAATGCAACTGCCTCCGTTGTTTTGATTACTACATGACCTTCAGAATCAAGAAAGGATTTGAAAAGAACCTTTCTGACAACATTAAAGAGGCCAAAAATAAAACAAAAACATAATCTGTTTCAAAGAAATTCAAGGACAGATGGGATCCTACGCTACTGACATCTAATAGTCTGGAAAGAGTTATAAGTCATTTCTAAGGCGTTCAGACAGAAGTGAACCGCAGTGAAATTCATTATCCACTAATGGAGAAGTGATGGAATAGGTGTGAACCTTCCCAGTCCTATAATAATTACTTCAAAGGAAAACTCAACCCTCATCAGGGAGATCACAAAAAATCAGAATAACATCTGAGGCACTGCAGGCCTATTTCTTCATTTCTCAATGTAGTTAAGCTACTCCCAAACGTCATTTTTTTCCAAAAAGTAAATGCAATTGAGTAAAAGTGGTTACTTCCCACCTCTGGCTACTAATTTGGCGTAATTGACAGAACCATAAATGTTTCATTAATTTAAGCATTTCGAGGAAGAATCCTGCAAAATGCTTAAACATATAAGGATGTCTGGCCATTAGTTTATTCAGCAAGACAGCCATCTGAAGCGAACCAGCGCAAGATCAAGTCAAAAAAACATGAACAAAATTAAGGCTTTGGATTGGTCTAGTCAAAGTCTGAAAGTTAATTTAAACGGGCCATTTGTGATGAAAAATGCCTCAAACTAATAATTAATTAGTTTACATCAAATTACTGAACATTCGACACCAAAACAGCAGAATTACACATTAGGTTTAAGGGAAAAATACTTTTTTCATCTTTTATCTCTTAAACAATGAGCCCGTCATTTGAAAACAACATTTTGTTTTTACTCAGGTTATCTTCATTATTTATATTTGCTTGATGATATAAAAAATTAGCACTGCAAAACACAAGATCTTACCAAGTATTTTATGGCCTAGTTTCAAGTACACGTATCTAAGTACACTTTAAATAGGACAAAAATAAGAAAAAGTACAAGTTCCATTGGCACATTATTTCACTTATGAAACGGGAAAAAATTGCAATGTGTTACAAAAGGAGGAAAATTCTGCCACTGGAACTAGTACTTTTTAAATGAATATTAAGTTACTTGTAAGTTAGTCTTGTCTTATTTCAAGTGAGCTCGGACATTTGCAGTGGAAACTAGAGCAAAAAAAAATGTTTTGTAAGATTTTGTCTTTGCAGTGAAGACAGACAAAAAAAAAAAAAGATTATTATCTTTACCGTGACAGCAAAACGTTTGATGTAGGTCAATACTTGATTCCAGTCAGTGCAGAGCAAAATTATAATTTTTTTATAAATAAAAAATATTGACAAAAATAATTGTGTCCTTGTAATGAATGGAACTGGAAACTGGTGTTGACACTTTAACATCACCCACACTAATCCCAAGAATCGATCTAACAAGAGGACTGAAATAATTATAAAAGTTAATAACATCTGCATTCGTTGTTCGCAGTGACTTTTAAATAAGATATAGGAAATGTCGCTCCTACAACATTTTGGTAGAATCTTATTTGATTCTTATTTGAAGCATAGATCATAGATTACAACAAACATTTCTTTTTTTTAAATAAATAATCTAAATTTTGCCTCCAAAAGAAAGTCAGTCAAGAGTATAATGAGTCTTACCTGCGTAAACAGTGTGTGGAACCCCGAGTCCACCTTTGTCTGAACCTAAGGGAGATGTGAGGTCTCTCATTTCACCACTAAGTGTGTGAGTGTGTGTCCCTCGGACCCTCCCACACACACCCCAACAGAGTCCAAATCAGCTCTGACTGGAGACCCGTTTAGTCACTGTCTCCTGTTCTGAGAGCTCAGCCCATGTAAAGACCTTTGTCTGTTTTCAGCAACTCAAAGCAGCACATGATGTCAACCCTCTATTCCTGTCTGACAGGCTTCAAACACCTGTCTGCTCTCTGTCCTAAAACACACACACAAAGAGCAGGAGACCCCTCACCACATATTTAGATCACTGTGTAAATATGACTGTGTGACACGTAGCGTATCACCGAAAGGTTAGCAGTAAGTCATTGCTGTTGTACACAAAGACAAAACTCTGCAACAACAGAGTCAATGATCTCAGATCCAAAGTCGCTGTGTGTGTTTGTAACACGAGAAAGGGCAGACCTCCGGTGGCACTGCCACCGTTTGTCCTGTAGTAAAGCCCTCAGCCTGCATTAAAGTTATTCGCGTCTTTGGGCTCTCGCACCCGATGACAGATCGTTCATTGCAGCAGCATTCCCTCCAGGAACAGGAACTCAGTCAGTGCATAGTTATTCAGTTTAATCAGCTGTCAGCTCAGTTGAAATTATGATTCAGACCAAGAAGGTGGAAATAACACTTTACAGGTTCAAGAATTGAAAACACTTCTGCAGCTCAACAAAGAAGTTCCAGTCTTGAGGAAGCCTGTCCGAATTAAAAGCTCTATTGCTACTGCATCATTTTGCTGATTTTTCAGCAAAACCAAAACAACTATTTAAATATTATATTCATCCTGTGCTAATACCCATGTGAGTGGCAGGTACACCCTGGACACCTGGTCACCAGTCCATCACAGACACACTGTCACAATAACAGACTTTGCTGGATAATAAATTGTCCCAGAAATTATTACAATAAACAATAATTTTGTTCTTTTCAGACCATTTTCAAGTAATACATTATGGCATAATATTGCAAGTTTGCTCTCTCAAAGACCAGTAAGCTTTAATTTTGGAATAACATTGGAGCTGAAAGACTTTTTAATATCCAAAATAAAACACAATAACCAAAAACTATTATTATTATTATCAGTAGTAGTGTTATTATGTTACTCCAAATAGTAGTAGTTGTTGTATTGTTGGTATTGCAATTTCTTTAATAGGATTATTTTGTCTTCTAACACTGGAAATGTGTCGTAATTCTAATTATTTTACAATTGTCTGATTTAATCCAAGATAATCTGAATCATATTATTGAAATTATTATCATCATCATCATCATTTTTAGTTCTTTGTTCTAAATGGTATCACAATGGACTTGGCAGCAGTGTTGCCAATGTTGGTATGCATATAAATATGAGTGCTTTACAAAAAGAATATATATTTAATCTGTAATACTTAATCTTTATAACCATTTTCATGCTCTTCAGTCTGCACCCTTAAAAACTGAAAATTGACAAGGGGCATGCCAAACCCAAAAATAATTAAGCCAAAAAGATATTTACATACAGTAAATATAGTTGGAAAGTCATGTCTGTAAAAATAGATTTTAAAATTGCTACAAATCTTGATTCAGAGGCGGGATGCACTTATTTTCTCTTTTTATATTCATATGTCATCCTTTTGGGGAATTTCATCAACATTTCTCTAAAATTGTATTGCTCTACCTCTAGTAGAGACAACTAGAATTTCACATTAAATAATATAAAACTCAAATAGTCACTCTATATCAGTGCTCCTGAATAGATTTAAATGAACAGAAACACATTTGTATCTCTATTTATGTGCACACAAGCAGTTACTCACACACTGTCCACATATATACACATTAAGTTGGTCTATAAATCAGGGCTCTGCCCCTCTCTCAATCAGAAAGCTTCAGCAGATATAAATACAACCACCGAGGCAAATATCCAGAATACTTCCAGCAGAGGATGAGAGGGGAACGTGGAGATTCCCTCTGCTGGTGTCTGGTGTGTCTCACTTCATTGCTCCAACATGCAAATAAAATGGTTGGACAGGAATAGGCGGTGGCCACTAGAGGGCGATCAAACAAAAGATTTAAAACCACAATGTAATGTTTATCTTTTGGACTTTCTTTGTAATGTGGTTTATCTGATGTTATTTTCTCCTGTTACAGTTGAATAGTAAAATCCTAAACATGTAGTTCTGAACAAACTCAGAGATAAATCTCAAGAAAACTAAAGCAGAACAAAAACTCCAGGGAAATTAAGTAAATTAAATAAAATGTTGAGGGCAATTTTATTGGAAAATAAATTATTAGCAGGATAGAGAAAATAATATTGTGTTGTAGAAGTGAATCTGCAAAGTAAAGGAGCAGAAGGACTGGAGCAGTAACAGGAAAGAATATTGGGTTATTTTACGGACGGACAGACAGATCATTTTACATAACCCCCATAGGTGTTTGCATCTTTCTGCACTGTTATTATTATTGTTTTCTTAATATCTCTGATCTGTACTTTATTTGTACAAAATAAGCTAAACTAATCGAATAGCTGGATGGGTGAAACCTTTAGTTATGTTTTATCCAGAATAAGAAGATACTCAAATCATATTTCCTGTGTATCCAAATTTCCTGAACACCCTGGTTTTGACATTTCTATGTCCAGAGGAGAATCTAGAATAGACCTAAAACAGGTTTATTTTGTGCAAAACAAATCATGTTAGGATAATACTCACTGGCTTGTCTCGCTTTGTCTATGTAGCTGGTGGAGAGTTCGTCGTTCACCGGGCTGAGCTGTGGTCCCACCATGGGCACGAGATGATGACCGGAGCCCAACTTCAAGGCCTCTTTGGCCCGTTCAGGAGACACCAGAGGAGGGTAGGCTGGTGTAATGTAGCCCCCTGTCTCCTGGAAGCCGCTGTCCCCCTCTCCCTCTGCGTCCACCGGGCCCTGATCAGGGGTCGGGGTGAGGGTGCGAGGGGTCAGGGTGTGAGCGGAAGAGTATCTCTCCTCTGGGTCGGGCAGGTAGATAAACTCTCTGCGAGGGACGCAGGTGAGACCCTGAACGTGCCACTGGGTGGCAACTCCTGCATCTGTAGCACTTTCATACCTTGGATCAAACACAGATGCAGAACGTTACTTCACAATCTGCCATGGCTCACACTGCAAAAACACAAAATCTTACCTAGTATCGTTGGTATAGTTTGTAGTGGAACAATCTTAGTACACTTGAATTAAGAGAAAATTAACTCAAAAAGTAACTTTTCTGTAGGATGTAGAAGCTTATTTTTATTAAGTTATTCTGTAATACAAACAAGACATCTTTTTCCATATTATTAGTTAAAACGTCATGTTCCAGTGACAGATTATTTCACTTCCAGCTAATACTTTTCATCAATATTAGGGAACTAATTTCTTAATGGGGCATTATTATGTGCTTTCCAGCTAAGTAGAATCTTTTTATAGCACAATCAAGTAACTATGTTACCTTCCATTGCTATAAAAACACTGTATATTTTAAATATACAGTGTTTTATTTTTTAAGGCCTTGTAAATCAAGGCCTTAAAATTTGGCTTCTGTCTCTTTAAGAAAGTTCTGCTCTTTCCAACACTCTGCCTTCAGGAAGTCATCACAAATCACAGGGGGAGGTCTGCTCTGTGAGACAGAAGCTCAAAAACTTGGAAATTGAAACTCAGAGGAGGAGCTGTGCCTAGAGGGCGGGGCTTTGTCCACCCAGGTGTTTTGCAGAGCTGAATGGTTGCCGTGGAGATTAAAGGATTTCTCAAACATGCATGAAAGAAGCAAATGAACTCTCCAGGTATGTTTTTAATAAGGAAATGACATTATAACATGATGTAAAGCTCAAACAACATACTTGTTTGAGTTTTGTCTTATTTCAAGGTACTACAATATTTTCTCTGGAAACTAGACCGGTAAGATTTCGTGTTTTTGCAGTGGAGTTTATAGTAAAGGTCTTGGAGTTTCTCTTCTGGTTCTTCTCTTACCCGCTCATCTCAGAAGTCTCCTCTTCTTGATTGTCGTAACGCGAAGGTGAGCGAGCATGAGGAGATGTTCGCCGTTGGCGTCGTTGGTGCATTTGTGAATGTGTGTCTGCATCGCTGTCTGTTTCGCCGTAGTACGCCTCGCTGTCTGGAGGGGAAGTAATACCTCTGGATAGCTCAGTGAGGGAGAGAAAGGAGGAACTGTTGTTCAGGAGGGTGGCAGGAGGAGACAGAACCCTCATGGACGATTGAGGTGAAATAGAGTGAGCAGAACAAGGTAGAGAGAGAAATCCAGAGAGGTTCCTGGAATAAAACAAATATCAAGGCAAAACATGGTTTCATTGTTTACCTGTATAGATAAAAATAACTGTGTCCGTGTTCTGACCTTCTAACTTTTAGGTTCAGTGTGGAAGTCTCTTTATCGACTAGGCTCATGGCCTGAGCATGTGTAAGATCTGCACACATCTGGTCACCAATGGCAATCAACTCATCGTGCTCCTTCAGTCCGGCTCGGCAGGCTTTGCTGCGCTTACGTACCTAAAGAAAGAAAAGAGTTTACTGCAGTCTCTGGAGTGGCTTTTGGTATTTCCAGAGGTCTTCTACTGGCAGAAGCAGCCTGAAAATCCTCGAGGTGGATATATGCTACTTAGGAGCTTAACATTAGTCCTTTTGATGAGGAGAAGGGGAAGATCTAGAAGCTCTGCACAGTCTCAGCTGAGGGCTGAAAACTGGATGTTTGAACCACAAAAAAATAAAGAGCTTCCCTATTTGGCTCAACGCTTTTATCAATATAAATCAGTTCTTTGCTTATCTTGGTGCCTAAATACACCCAATCTGTCCATTTCTATACATTCTTCCTTCACTAAGTATATGAATCAATTTGAACATTTTCCTAATGGGTGCACGCTTCCTCTTTATCGATGACGATAAAAGATTATTCCTTCAAAATTATCATTTGACAAGAGATGCATGAAAAGTACGAGCCTCCAATCTTCTTGGGAAGCATCCATTTTGACAGCACTTTGTCACTGTGATTGTACTTTCTTTAAACCATAGTAATTATGGTATTGATGTGCGTTGGATTTTTGTCACAGAAACAATAAGCCTGTTATCAGCTTTGTGCCAGCACTGAAATAGGTTATTTATATCGTTTTAAAGAACATGACTGCTGACTTAATGTCAAATGTTAGTCTGACTGAATCACACCAATACTTCTGGAAAAACATCCTTTGGACAGAAGAGCTGACTGGACGTAACGTGCAGCTCCATCTTTAGAAAAAACCTGAAACATATCAGCAGAAAATCCTCCTTCCAACTGTTAGGAAATTCACCCTTCCACAGTGGTGGAAGGCTGCTGATATGGGCTTGGTGTCTTGCATTGCTTAGACTTTGAGGCAAACATCAAAAGCATAAGAAAAGATCTCAAACAAAGAAGGACGTGTATAAGAGAATGGCTACGAAAAGAAAAAAACAATCGAGGCGTTGAAGAGATCAAATCAAAGCACAGCCCTGAAACTTAAGAGATATGCAGAGTTAAATGTCCACAAACTTTGATAAAATGAGGCAGTGTTGTAAAGAAAAGCAGGTCAAAATTCCTTCACAGCAATGTGAGATACTAGTAAAGTCATGCATGCAATTATTGCATCAAGTTATTGCTTCTAAAGTTGATCTAAACACTTTTGCGTACTTAGTTTCATTCACACATCCTCTGTCTATTCAGACATTTCATTTGTGGTAATTAACTAATGACAATGGATAAGTTTAAATATGATTAAGAACATGGTACAGACCAGATGATTTTTATGTTGTCCTTATACCTAAAAGTCAGGAACTGGAAGAAAATGATTGATCTATGGATCAGTTTTATCATATGCGGCAGCTTGAGGTCGATGATGTCATCGAACTCTCAGGAAGTACGTTTTTAGAGGTGGTGTGGGGGTGGCAGTGGGTTTAGATGAGATGGTGAGCATTCCTGTCACACTTGGAGCTAAAAGTAGACGATAAGGTCGTCCCATCTGTTCCCTCGCACTCACACACACTATATAAAACACACACCTTATCATGGCTGCTGAAAGTGAAAAATGTTGATCACTCAAGCACCCACTTGAACTGTTTGCCATCCTGAGAAGGCTGCCTCTTGGCCCAGTTTTTCCATTTGGCTTCAGAGGTTTTAAAGGCAAATGTACGAGCACGCATCATAAAAATGGGAATTTTAACAGCTGCATGCGGCAAGGGGGGCATGTCTGTCACTGACCATATGCCCCGCCCACATTTCCAAAATAAGAACTGACTCAAAAAAATCAAAAACACTCCTAGACAGAGAGAGAGGGGTTGCACTGTGAAGGAAAACACTTTGCTCTCTAAAGTGAATAATGTCAAAATAAAAAGCTTAAAAAAGATGATGTACTGAGTGTGTGTGAGTCTGTGTGTTTAAGTCTGTATCTGTGTGTGTGTGAGAACAAGAGGTCTGGTTTTTTCCATCCTCAGCCCCCAGCTGCTCTCAAACGAGCTATTCTGATCCGTTTGAGCTCCGTTCTCAGCCGGGCTTATCTGAGGTATGCCTGACCACACATAACACACACAGCAAGAGGAAACACACACACCTAACTCCAAATTAAGGTGATTTTGTCAGCCTGAAAATACCAGCTGCTCGGATAAATTTGGTTTCGGAGCTAATCTGTCTAAATTTAAGAAGTTTGGAGATCTCACAAGTGATTGGTCAGCTTTCGTCATCAGGGTCGGTGAGGTCACATTCCTGCTTCCAGGGATAACTTTGCTCATTAGACCAATGACCCTCAAGCTTTGGCACTCTACCTTTAGTCGTACTCAGTGGCAATTTTGATCTGAATAATTTGCATAAGTGTAAAGTGGTAGATAATGGACCAGCAATAAATCTTGTTGGCCATAATTTAGATATGATGCCAACACCTAACTAAATCTGGTGTTACAGTAAATCAGACTAAACTTTGCCTGTTGTAAATCAGAATTAGGATGGACAAAATAACTTGTAGAAATCAAATTTAGAAAGATTTTTTGCTACTTTCCTCAAATTCAGGAGTTTATATACATATTACAGTTTTTCTCAGTCGTTTTTGTTCAATCTTCAAGTCATTGTGAATGAATGATACTGATATCAATACTTTGCAATAGGCTCCGCTTGTCACAATAAACAATAAATCAATTAATCACATGATAAAAGAAACTCAATAATTTTCGTTTGCTTGATTTATCGTTTTCCTCTTTTTTTTTACCTTTTTATCAAACTGAATGATAAAAGTCTTCAGTCTGGTGTTTTGTCTCAACTATCCCTTTTTTGAAAGAATTTTGTTTATAGAAACTTCATCATTTCTTTTATTTCTGGTTTCTGTCATTTTCTTTATTTATTTTGGATATTTAATATATTTCTGAGTTCCAGTGTTTAAATGTTCATTAGAATTTAAAGTATATTGATCTTTAAGAATGTGTTCTTGCGTTTTTGTGCCACTTTTACTATTATATTACTTGAAAATGTTCCCAACACAACAATATTATCGTTTATCGCAATAAGTTCCGGGACAATTTATCGTCCAGCAAAACGTGTAATTGCGACAGCCCTCTTTGCAAGCTTCTACAGGAATTTCTATTTTACATCTCAATCAAACCAGAAAGGAGACAAATTCTGTGTCCACAAATTTTGATGCAAAATATGTAAGAAAAAAGTGAAAGACTTTGGAAAGGTTAAAGCTGAAGCTATTCATGAAAGAGTGCCTTCTTTGAAAAAGTGTCTTTTCTCATTTTTGATGCTTCTCTCCATCTGTATAGGTAACATAACCCTCCTCACAAAGCTGTGCTCCAGCAGTTCCCTGGCCCAGAAACACAATTGTACAACAGCTGAAGTTTAAATTAAACTGGACCTTGGCCAAACGCTGCTGCATGAAATAGGAGGCAGGATAAAAGCTAATCTGCAGCAGAACATTGCACTTTTTTGAGCAATGTGAATCCAGATTATTTATAGATAGATAGATAGATAGATAGATAGACAGACAGACAGACAGACAGACAGACAGACAGACAGACAGACAGACAGACAGACAG
>CAEGAE010061218.1:0-81984 GCA_903067095.1 Girardinus metallicus | reverse complement strand
TATATATATATATATATATATATATATATATATAAGTTAGATTCAGCCTGTTGACGGTGATCTCAACAGGCTGAAGTGTATCCTTAATTATACTTTTTGTTTTTCTGTACCTTGATTCACTTGTACCTGAATTTATCTGTGCATTAATTTGCTACACTCACAAAAATTATTACAACTGCTGCTCTTCACATTACACATTTATTAATTACTCTTTCGCAAAACAATTTAAAAACCAAAACCGTTTCCTCATAAGCTGGACAGTTTTTATATCAGGGGAGGAGTGCTTTTATATTCCGACCCTACTTATTATTTATTTGAATATTTTTACTGTGCATCTTTGTATTAACAGGATGTTTCTGGACATAGAGAGTAAGTACAGTTGTAATTAAGCAGTCATAAATATTTAAAACATTTTTTATAGTGGACACAGTAGAGGACAGAAGTCATAACATGTAAAGTTGTATTGACTTAAAAAAATGATGAAAACAATAAGTAACATTGTTCTTAAAGCCGAGCAGAGCACATGCTGCCATCTGGTGGACATAGAAAGTAACTACAAACGTAACTGCTGTAGTAATTTTGATTTTAGTCAGCTCGCAGATGACACAACCATCTTCTGAAATAACCTGAAGAGAAATTCCCAAAATTCTCTAATTGACTGAAACATTTTCAAAGGCTTCAGGACTTAAATTAAATGTAAACAAATATGAAAAGGTAATTTAATTAAACAGTTTGAAAATGGCCCATACAATACTGCCTTGTGGATCTGCCGTTACATAAAAATTAATAATAAATCAATCTTTGCACATAATTGGCTAGAACAAGGTGTTTGGTCTGTGATGCATTTATTAAATAATTGAGGGTCTTTTGAAGACTTCAGTGTTAAATATAACCTGCAAATAAATAAAAGTGAATTTCAAAAAATTATTGGAGCTATTCCCCCAAATATTTTATGTAAAGTCAAATGTTTTTATGAGAACCCTGATTACAGAACCCCTGTGCTACCTGGAGGTCTGGTTAATTGGCACAGTATTTCAGACAATAAACAAACAGAACTCAAAAATTACAGAATGCTTCACTAGTACTTTGTTTCCTTTTGTATCCAATAAAAATTATGTATCACATTTTTAAAAAAAAATTGGAACAAATTATTTAAATTTCCACGTTCCTCCAAAAACAAGGGAAGGTGTTCAAAATCTTTTCAGGTGTTTACCCCTCTAAGTCTAAGGAATTCCTTAGACTTCGATTTGCTATTGATGATAAAAGTTTATTTTGTGATGGCGATTTTAAGTCGACTGAACACCTTTTCTATGAATGTGTGTACTGTAAAGCTTTGTGGGATGATGTACACTACGGGCTTTTCCCGAAGATTCCAAACTTACCTGAATTTTCTAAGAAAGACATCATTTCTGGGAAAGAAATTTGAAAGGCTACTAAATGTAACAATTATCATGGGCAAGATTTTCATTCACAAATATAATTTTCTTAAAACAAAACCATCTTTCCCCATTTTTCACAAGGAACTCTGCCACCTCTTCTTAACCCTAAAATTCATGGACAAACAACAAGATGCAGAACTGTATCATATGATAAACAATCTGAAACTGTTGGATAACTCCTAATGGACAGTGTTCTTGTTGTTTTGGTCATTTGTCTCTTCTGTATGTTTGGAAGCAGCCTGGGCCAGCTTTTTCAGGTTTGAGTACATCTGATACCGATACCATGTTTGTGTATATGATAGTAAAAAGAAAAAAAAAAAAAAAAAAAAAAGGAAATGGCTCTGTTGGAAATAAAATAGAAACAAATAGACGTATAGTGGTTCTGAATGCTTTCGAGTCAACTAGGAGCACTTTTTGGCAAATAATGACATTGATAAATACATATAAAAACATTTGAAACAACTACTTAAAGTTAAGGAAATATATCAATTGTAATTTTCAAATTTAATAACACGAAAACAAACAAGGTCTTCCACAGACCTTGGAAGGATGAGCAAGGCACTTAATTTTTCCAGAATTGTTGTATTTCTGAGAAAACCAAAGCTGTATAAATTGTACGTTATTGATATTTTCATAAAAAACTTTGTTTCTTTTAGTTATCAGAATGGAAAAGTAGGAGAGGTGAGCAGAAAATAACGAAAGGTTAAATGAAGGGCCCACAAGGAAAAACTGAGAAAAGGAAGGAAGGGCTGAAGCCATGACCCAGAAGAACACAAGAAAAGGCAAGAAAGAAAGGAAGGATGGGAAGATCCTCTACAATGTAGCAAGCGGTGAAGACACATCTATATAATTCCTGCTGTGCCAAATAAATGTGCAATACAAACCAAGAAATAATCACCAGAATATAAAGAAATGGCTCCTACATACGGCAGGAGACAAGGAAGGATGGGAAAAGGAAGGATGCAAGGACGGAAAGGAGTTAGAAAACTTGGAAGGTTGGACTCAAGGAATGAAGAAAAGTACAAAAGGAAGAAATCTAGTCAGACATGTATTTTCAGCTCTTCAAACTTGTCCCAATTTAACCACAGCGTAGGGATGTTATTCTACATTTATTTTACAATAGAAAACAAGTCAGCACCACACCAAATATCATTACTTGTACACTTTGAAATTACACAGAAAAACTGTTTTCTAGCGTCTGCAGTCCCAACACTACAACCAGATTTGTCCTCGTCTTCATGATGTCGTGTGTAACGCAATCCGGAAACAAAGGTGGTGCAAAGATGAAGTCGCACTGAATCCAAGGCCTCCTGTGCCGATCCACTGTGCCATCAGAGCCAGAGCACATTCATATCCTCACTGATTATTCGCTAAGCATCAGGCTTTTTCCTATAGGGAATTTCCTTTTCTGGTTGACAAGGAAACTCAACATGGCAGTGTCTGCCTGCTAGTGCTCTGCACACTCTTCAGTTCAAGTCATGGAGTCACTGCCAAGCCATTCATTTCAGCTATTTTAAGCACATTATACTGTTTATACAGACTAACAGAATAGTTTGGCAGTGCTTTTTAGTAAGTTCATTCAAGTCTCTGCAGGATGTGGATTTTTACCCTCACCAAATCTGCTCATTCGTTATGAACATGAAATGTTCCATATTTTCACGACTGGACGGTCAGTTTTGTACAAAGCAAAGAAGCCGGAAGAAGAAAAAAACCCGAAGATCTAACCATTTTAATGCACATTTATAGCAACCAATGCAGAACATACAAAAACAAACGAGTAACTTGACGCTTGCTAGTCGGGGGAAGATCGGTAAATTAAAAATCACTTTTAAAACAGCACAAAAACATGAATTAGACATGTTTAATACAGAGTACACTTCTATGGGCTCATCAGCAGGGGGTCCTAGAGTATTGTCACATGGTCACGCCCTCTTATTACTAAACAGGGCTCTTATGTAAAGAAAAGTGATGGAGAGTAAAGTTCGGATGAAGACTTTTAATGTGTTTTACTCTCAGGACACGCAAACCTCTGGTTGAGCTGTGCTCAGCTTGCTGCTGCCCGTTTCGGCAGCCTCACCTGCCGGAGCCGACACGCTCTCTGATCTCTCCGGGGCGGAAGTCTGACCCGCCATGGTCCTTCTGAAGAGACGGATGCTCATCTGGAGCAGCTCATTGTCCACCACAGGCGTAGTGGGGTACTGCTTCGTTTGACCCTATTGAAAGGAATATATATATATATATACATATATATATATATGTTTTTTATTTTACACACGCATAACATTTTATTAGTTATGAGTTACGGAGTATTTAGTTACCTTTTCGTTTTTCAACAGCTGCCGTCGAATGGCAAAGTCCCTGCGAGCGCATAGCGCCTTACAGCAGGGTCCCAGGTTGCTCAGTAAACCGGCCCTCTCCACCCGCCTGTTCAGGGCAGCCATGTTCAGCGCTCCCAGGTCATGGTCAAAGAGCTTGTCAGCGTCTGATATGAGAGAAACAAGAGAGTAATTGATTACAAAATAATTTAAAATCAGGAGCAAATCAATATAAAAGGAATACAGTCAGAGGGCGCCATAGATTTGCTGCAAGACTGACAGCTTCTGGAGATCCTTCCTGCCCAAAGTATTACAATTCACAACTACGTTTTGGAGATACGTGGAAGATATAAGTAACAAAATTTTTTTCAATAAAGTATTTTTGAATTTACTGAAAGCTTTTGTCTTTTTCACCCACTTTATTTTCCCAATTTTAAGTAGATTTAGCTAAATAATGATCATATTTATAAAATGTTTACTTTATTCACCAATATACCTCATATGGAAATATTTATGTTTGAGTTTATGCCATTATGGTGCAACGAGGAGGAGTCAGACTGCCTTGCTCATAAATAGTTTGTAGTATTGCTTTTTTACTACACAATTTTTATTTACCTCATTTATGAGCTTTTTTCCCCAATATCACATAAATCTTAGAACTAGTATTTCTGAATTCAAAACTTTAAACTTAAAAGTGAATGAACATTTTCCAAAATCTGTAAGAAATACGAAATTGGATGCATATAGAAACAAAAGCAAAACAGCAGCATAGTCAATCAAACATTTTCAGAAAATCAACACACACCTTTGGGATCGTCCAGCTCCGACTTGCACACCTCTTTGACTTGTTCTAAGAGTTCTGGGCCTGCGAGGCGCTTGGAAATGCCGGCCCTCAGCAGGACGGCGCCTGGCGTGAAGCGGAGCAAAGCCGCACCTGCCGCCCGCGGCTCCTGCTTCTGTTTGGGCATCAAGCTGGACCAGTCCACATCGATCACATCCAGGGGACCTGTGGACATGTGCGAGGTTAAATAGTTTTGTGAGATTACTTCAAAGAATGACTGCAGAAGGTAGAAAATGAGCTACAGCCATACCTGTGATTTTCTCCTCCTCCTGCTGATCCTCCTTTTTCTGGCTGTCGGCCAGAATTTCATCCAGCTCATCGTCACTGATGGGCTCGTACTCCTCTCCAACAGAAGCAATGGACTGCTCATCTTCTTTACCATCATCCTCTCCTAGGAAAATATTTAATTTTAATTCACATGAAGAAATGCAGGAGATGAGGAGACGTGGGATTTTTTTTGTCTTGTCTTCTCACCGTCGATGCTTTCTGTCTTCTCCGGCTCACGCTGATCTCCAGCTGGATGGTGACTGTTGCTGGATTTCTCTGGCTCTGGAGGGCTGAAGACTTCTCTCGGGAGCAGAGGCTCAAAGTCGCTCCTCATCATGTCACCTCTCGTGTCTCCTCGTGCTGCAGCTCTCGGGTCGACGTGCGGCGGCAGGTCCATCATCACCCTCTCCCGTTCTCGATCTGCACCTCGATCACCCCGGCCGTCTCGGTCACGCTCCCTCTCGCGCTCTCGCTCGTGCTGCTGGATGAGGCCCTCCGGGAGCAGCCGCTCGCGGTCCCGGATGTCTCTCTCGCCCCTAAGCAGCGGTTCCCGGCCGGGACGCATCAGCATGGGGTCGCGACCCCTGGTCGGCCAGTCCCTGGGTTCCGGCTCCCAGTCTCTCTGGGGCTGGACGGGCTGCTGGAGGTGCAATGGCGGCGGCTGCTGCTGGTTCTGCTGGGGCCGGAAGTCCTTACGATCTCGCTCTCGCTCGAAAGGCTCCCGTTCTCGACTGTCGTAGGAGCCGGCTCGCGACCTTGACCTGCCCTGCCTCTCAGAGTCTGGAGAGCTGCGTCTGGAGCTGTGGCTGCGGGAATCCTGACGGTCTGCAAAACAAGTCAGAACGGAAGTTTAGGGCTGTTTTGTCTTAATTACTGGTCTATTTATGATGTTCTTTCAGGAAATGGCCTTTTATTTGAGTCTGTATAGTCCAGCTAACAATTAATCCTTTACAAAATTAGTTGCAGATATTTCAACAATTGATTCATCATGATTAATCTGATTAATGGCTTCAGACAGGTTATGAATCCTGACCTGAAGAGGTGCTGCGGCTGGGCTCCCCTCTCCGCAGCTGATCGATTCTAGATTTCCTCTCACCCCCAGGAGGATCGCCCACCATCGGCCGCTCTCTCTCTCTCTCCCTCTCCCGGTCCCGGTCTCGGTCTCTAGAGTTGGAGCCCTGCAGCCTGCCGCGGCTCCGGCGGGGCCCCTGGAGGTCGTCCAGGTGGGCCGACTCACTGGAAGGCGAGCGTGGGCGGCGGGACGACGCCCGGCTCTGGTTGCTGCCCATGCTGCTGCTGCGCGCCGGCTCCGGCGGAGGTTTCCGCAGCAGCGGCTGGGACATGAGCGGCTGCGGCGTCAGAGTCTGCAGCAGTATAGGGGGGTCTGGGGAGAGCAGCGGGGCGATGGGTGGTGCGCCTCCCCGGTCCCGGTCTCGGCCCATCCTGTGTCCAGCACCCCTCCTCAGTGGTTCGGACGGAGTCCTCTCAGCGGGAGCGGGTGGAGCTTGTGTGTCTGCAGCTCCTCCTCTGTCTGACTCCTCCTCATCGGACCAATCGCTGAAGTTGTTTGTTCTGGAAAGCGGGGAGCGCTCTGTGGTTGTGGCAGCGGCTCCATGACGATCTGGCCTCATGGACGGTGGCGGCGTCCGGGGGCCTCTCTTCCTCTTGCTGGGCGCAGCCTGAACAGCCGTCTCCTCCTCTGATGCATCGGACTCCCCGCCTGGTGACCGCTTCCTCTTCCTCTCATGTCCCTTCTTCTTAGCTCCTTTTCTTGGCGAGAGTAAAGGCGGCGGAATGTCTGCAGACACGCTAGCTGGGGGCTCTGTGGGAGCAAGAGCGCCCCCTACAGCAATATCCTCTTCCTTACGCCCTTTTTTCACACCCTTCCTCTGCGTCTTCGTCTTCTTTTTGCCTTCCTCGTGGGACTGGGCGGTGGCGTCTTCGCTGCAGGCGGGAGTCGCTGCAGGTGGAGGCGGTGGAGTTGACTCTCTTTGGTCTCGGCCGCGGCCGCGTGAGTCTGACGTAGCATCAGGGAGGAACTCCCCCCGCCTCTCGCCTCCTCGGCTTCGATCTACACGCGTCTCCAGCTCGTCGTGGCGGCCGCGCGCGTCCCGCTTGTCCCCTGCTCCTCGGCGGTCCTCGTCTTTCCAGTAAGCGGCCTTTTCACTGGACGCAGTGCTTCGAGGCGGCGACCGGGACAAGCGGTCCTGAGGCCTCACCACCTGGCTCAGCAGACGGTGCTTATCCCCGCCTGCACATAAAACACGTAGATGGGGAAAAATGTCAGAAATTAATAACTCTATTTTAAGTGTGTAAACTACATATTTACAGACAGGTAGAAATGTTTTGGCACCCCTGATAAAGACATTTACAAAGCCTGTAAATAAATACATTTTTTTCATTGCAGTGACAAAAACTGACTCAAACATTTACAGCATCTCAGCGTCACCCGGTCTCCATAGCAACCAACAGATGCCTCTACTCTGACGAGTTTTATGGAAGCAAAGCCTAAAAAAAAAAAAAAAAAGATTCTGTTTCCTAAGTTCTCCTGGGATTTCAGATAAAAGATAATGCCCATTCCTAGTGGAAAGGAGAGACTGCTGGAAAAAAATGTGCACAGGTAACAGGGATGACCATCGTTATGAGTATCCATGGCATCAAACTGGGAGGTTTTTTTTTTGTTTGTTTTTACAGCCGGTAGCATCTTCCAAGGCTCACATAAAACTTGAATTACGATCCATTTAAAGAGAAGCAGCAAAAGCAAATGTAGAATATAATCTCCAATAATTATGGCTCCTGTTATTATCTTAATATGTTGCTTTTTTTACATGCTTTTATTCCTTAACCGAATAAATTAACACATAAATTAACAATTACATTTTTCAGAGCGGGTTCATACCACTGCAGTAAAAGCTGCATTTATTTCAAGGCTTTTCACACATTTTTACCAAGAACGCCAGCAAATGGTTGCATCTGATTGGCCGATAAACAGAAGGGTGTATTTGCCTTACACAAGCAAATCAAACAAGAGTGTGTCCTTTTCAAAAAGATTTTTCCTACTGTCAGATGGAGGTAGACACACGGGGCTGGGGAGGAGGGGCTGTGGGTGGAGCTTGGCCTGCCCGCGGCCGGTTGGACGCTCACTTTTGTCCTCGCCGCTATTGTAGCCGTCGCTGTCCGCCGGGCTGAAGTCCCGCGCCGTTCGCTTGGGCAAAGGCTGGGGGCTGGGGCTGCTCTCCACCCGGAG
Organism: Girardinus metallicus; assembly: GCA_903067095.1. Taxonomy (NCBI): domain Eukaryota; kingdom Metazoa; phylum Chordata; class Actinopteri; order Cyprinodontiformes; family Poeciliidae; genus Girardinus; species Girardinus metallicus. The sequence continues at coordinate 73,875 of CAEGAE010061218.1, read as the reverse complement.
CCTTTTACGACTGCAGAGAGGTGACGAGAAAGAAAACAATCATGAGCCACAGCCGGTAAAAGGGACACAATTTATTAAATTACACGTCATAATCAAAATTAATATTCTTCTTCTTTGTAGAGGTATACAATGCAAAAACACAAAATCTTACCAAGTATGTTTGATCTCATTTTAAGTGCAAATACCTTGAAAGAGAAAAAACCTAACCTATAAGTAACTTTACTGCAAAATATAGGAGCTTGTTTTAAGTAAATAGTTCCTCAATATTCATTAGAAAAAGTACCAGTTCCACTGGCAGATTATTTCACTTTTAACAAGACATTTTTCCCAGGCTTCAGTAAAACAATCTGCCAGTGGAACAAAAACTTTTGATCAATTTTAAGATATTATTTATTTCAAACAAGATGTCGCTCAAAAGTTACTTGTAAGTAAGTTTTGTCATATTCCAAGTGTAGATAAAAATACTTGGAAAGGTTTTGTATTTTTAGACCATTCAACCCTCCTGCAGCATAACTCATTAAAATGTAATTATATTTATTAAAAATGAATGAATGTTTCTGTAGCTCAATGCTTTACTGTATTCATCAGATTAAGCAGAGTAAAGCGGAGACTGAGATGAAGACGTACCTCATCTTTCGCTCGTCCCTGCTGTCCTCTCTCCTCTCCCGCCTCTCCTCCCTCCCTCTCTCTCGCTCCTCCCACTCCCGCTGCCTCTCCCGCTCCCTCTGTTCTCTCTCTCTTTCCCTCTCTTTCCTCTCCCTCTCTCTCTCCCGCTCCTCCCTCTCTCTCTCTCTTTCCCTCTCCTCTCGCTCCCTCTCTCGCTCTCGTTCCTCCCGCTCCCTTTCTCTCTCTCTTTCCCGTTCTCGCTCCCTCTCTCGCTCTCTCTCCCTGGCCCGCTCCCTTTCTGCCTCTCTCTCTTTTTCCCTCTCTTTTTCTCTCTCCCTCTCTCGCTCCTTCTCTTTTTCCCTCTCTCGCTCCCTGTCTCTCTCCCGCTCTCTCTCTCTCTCCCTCTCGCGGGCCCTGTCGTCCCGTCTGTCCTCCGCTCGATCCGTCCTCCGCTCGTCCCTCTCTGACTCCTCGGATCTCCTCTGATATCTGTTTGGAGAACCTGAAAAAAAAAAAGAGGGAAAAATCAAAATTTTCTCCAACTTGTGCAAAAAGTCATCACGAAAAAGAAGGTAGAAGGAAACAATAAGATAAACATAAGATATTGAAATGTTATTGCAGATAGGAAAAAAATATTTAATCAACAGAGAAATTAAGAAATAACCACTTGAAATACATCCGATTTATTTCTTGATTTGAATTACTGAAATAAATTAAGTTCCCCTTTAAATTTGGATATTTTTATTAAATTCCTATATATAATATGCGTAGGCTAAACACGAATAGCAGATAATTGTTTCCAGACATCTTTCAAATTTTCAATATTTCTCTCTAAAGCTGACTGCAGCTTTCATGGCGACGCCCACCTCTGTCTCGGTTGTCCCGGTGATCCCTCTCTCCATGCCCTCCTCTCCGGTCATAGGACGAGTCTCTAGCGTGGTCTCTGCGGTCGCTCTCGTACCGGTCCCGATCCGAAGTCCTGTCCGAGCCTCTCTCGTTGCCGCTCCGCTCCACGCTCCGGTCCCGGACCGCGCTGCTCCGCGACTCCCAGTTGTCATAGCCGCTGTCCAGTTGGGAGCTGCGGGAGTTTCTGTTGGAGCCTGGTGAAAGAAAGAAAATGTAATTCAGGGTTTCTGGAGGATTCACCAAATCAAATTAAAACTTTTTAAGACCATTCATATCAATCAATGTCAATAATTATTAATATCTTGTTTTAAATATCTGAAATACTGCCAAAGTCAGCTAAAGTGTTTCCTCTGCCTACATCTCCCAAAATGCTGTGTGATTCTGGATCAGAGTTACTGTTACTGATTTTTGCCCAGGCTTTCTACTTAGCAAAGGTATATTAGCAGCTAGTTAGCGGTAGCCTCAGTTGTCTCAAGTTAGAATACAACGAGTGAAGATGTCTGAGTGTCTCAAACATTTGCCTGACAGAAAAGTCCCCCAAGTCAAAAATAAGCTTTAATACAAGCCCTAATATTGCTGCCAAATAAAATGAGTTTAAGATATTTTATAGGCATAATTTTGTATACGTGAATTTAAGGATGGGTGGACATCCTGTAAATGAAGGAAGTGAACCATATGATGAGGTGTGCGTTTTGTCGGACCTTTATCAGAGGCTTCGTTGGCACGCCCCCTTCCTCTGCCGTTCCTCTCAGCTCTGTCCATCTTGCTCTCCGTCCTCCCTCCATCGTCCCGTCCGTGACCTCGCCCATAAGCCCTGTCATCCGGAGGCGGCTCCTCCTTCCTGTAGGAGTCGCTTCGCTCCTTTTCCCTCCCACGCTCCTTCTCCCGTTCGCGGTCGCGGCGTTCCAGCGACTCCCTGCTGGAGCGAGTCTCTGCCTTGATCTCTCTGGAGTCCTTCAAATCTCTGCCGTCTCGGTTGTCACGGGAATCTCGGGTTGTTTCTCTTGCTCGCTCACGAGTGTCACGTCGCTCGCGGGTCTCTCTGGTCTCCCGGTCATCTCGAACTTCGGAGTCGTAGTCCCGGTCGTCGCGATCCTTCTCCCGTTTGCTGCGGCTCTCTGTTTATAGACGAGACGCAAAAGTTTAAGAGCATTCAGGAGGAAATTCTAACTGCAGCTGAATTCATCAGTGGAATCTTGAGACATGCCAGAAAAAGCAAAAGATACCATCTCTGTGGTCGTGTCTGCGCTCCTGGATGGGCGGGGTCCGTTCTCGGTCGCCGCGACTTCGCTCTCTGCCCCTTGAGTGGTGGCGGGGGGGGCTGGACCTGTCGGACCGCCGGTGTGGGGAGGAGGCGTCATGAGAGGTGGGAGGCGATCGGGAGCGACGAGAGTGGAGAGGCGAAGAAGCGGTGACCTGTGTCGCGGAGCTCCGGTGGTAAGAGGGGGAGGAGGAGCGGCGCCGCCGAGGGGAGGGAGAGAGGCGATGGGCGGAGGAGCCCGACTGGGATGAGGGGGAGTGGTGGCGGGGGGGAGTGGGGCTGCGTTGGTGGCGCAGCGGGGAAGGAGACCTGCAGCGACAAAACCAATCCCTCATCGCTACTGTGTATCAATAATAGATCGGATGATGTAGGAAGAACACTTTCCCACGGTAAAATTCTGCACTTTTCAAGCATTTTTAAGGTACAATTTCAAATGTCTCTTTGAACTTTGGAGATAAAACCAATTTAAAGGAACTAAATCACATATCATTTATTACTGCTCTTAATAATAATAGTATTTTATAGGAATGCTCCAATCAGGTTTTTTGCTGCCGATTTCATTACCGATCATCCATGAGGCCGATCGCTTGGAATGGCTGTTAATTTTTCGGTTTAGGTAAAAATTATACCTATGTTATCTGGCAAAATGGAAAAATGGTCTGGCAATAAATTCACCTAATTTAGACATAATAGACATATTTTAATACATATCTAGAATCTTTTTTACTTTTAAATTACATGTTGCAGCTTTAAGCAGGCATTTGGTGTGAGAGTTCACTGCCGGGTGCAGCAGAAACGGCGCTACTTCTGTGAAACATTACTACAGCGCGTAGCGGCAGTCCAAGACAGCGTCTTTCACCGCCAGCTCGAAGACTTGAATAATTTTTTGGGTTATTTGTTTAGCTTTCTGACCTTGCTGCTAATCCTGGTGAGTATTGGTAGTTGTGCGCTGCTTTACCTGCTATCTCGCCGCTCCAGATATCCTTTGTTTCCTGCATTGAGCCTCGATGTAGCCAAACTTCATCAAGTGCTTGTTTTTTAAATGCCATCTTAGATTTGTTGTGTTGGTGCATTTTGACGTGTTTCACCCCCGAGGTAATCTTCCGCCGCAACATGCAAACGTCCCCATTCACTCTCAGAGCGTTATAGTACCACACGACACGCACTTGCGCAGTGTGAAGGAAAGAGGAGATCAGCTGCACAGGCAGACTGCAAAGTGAGATACAGGTGATCGGCAACAAGAGACCGAGATCGGCGATCTCCGATCGTATACTTTTTCATGGAAATCGGCCGGTTTTGATCGATGGCCGATTGTTCGGCATACCTTTTTATTATATTTAAATATCTGATTTCAACTGTACATAATGCTTTCCAAATTTAGACTTTTAGTCAAACAAATTGAACTTCATAACAAAACCGTGCAGTTTTAAAGTCTTCATACATAAAATTCAAGCATTTCAAGCAATCCCAAGGGAAGCTAAAAAGAGAACTTGGACAAACCTTTGAGGGGGAAAGGCTAGAGACGAGGCTTTATGGGAAGCTTTGGGAGAAGCTGACTTCTTCCTGGTTGGAGGCGAAGCGTCTCTGGAGGGAGACGACACGCTGCCCGAATGCTCCTCTGACGTCAGCGCACGCTTGGCCTTGTGGGAACTCTCTGAACGATCCCTAGAAAGACAGAAGAAAGCAAAGTAATTAAGGCAAAAATGATAATAAAAGCAATTTTGTTTTACAAACCTGGTAAATTGTGTGAATTTAAATGTGGGTTTACAAACATGTGAACCAACTTTGTTGCATCAACTTGGTTTGCACGGCATATTAAATACAAAAAATGTGGGTTGTTCTGGAAAATTAGATCACAATCAAACAGTGGTGGCAGCATCATGTCATCTTTCTGCACCAATTTATGTTGGTATTTCACATAAAATAAGAAAATTTATGTATGTTTTCATAAACTGTACACAAAGAAGAGAATAAGAAAACTTTGGTTGCAACAACTGACCTTCGTTTCTCCTTCTTCTCTTTGTGTTTTTCCGTATCTCTGCCCCGATCTTTCCCTTCCTTCTGCTTCTCCTCGGTCTTCTCCTTGTTTTTGTGTTTGCCTTTATGCTTCTTCCCGACTACAGGAATGTCCAGCGGGACAGGGGGAGGAGGACTCGGCGTGCGGGGGCCTTTTTTCTTGCTGTGGCTTGCTTTTGTTGGTCTAATAAGACATACAATATAAATTTATATAAAAATCCTCACTTTCTCTAATTTCAACTTAAGTTCAGTCACTGCAAGGAGGATAAAACCATCTTCTCAAAAAGATTCCTCCATACCTGGTTGTTTCTGAAACAGCTAATGCCAGTGCTAATTTCTTCTCCTTTTTCCCAGACCCTGCCCCTTTGACTCCACTCTTGTGTTTCGGGGAGCCGCTGGACTTTCTGGACACGGGCGACTCTTTGGAGCTCAGCAGCTCATCAGAGACCTGTTGTATGGAAAGGATCAAATCGAGAACCACGGTAACAACAGAAGCTGCATCTGAATCTTGGAGCAATCTGGCGCCTCTTACCTTCGGCAAACCAGTGCTTCTGGTTTTGGCGGGGGTCTCGTCTTTCTTGATGACTATATCTTCTCTCTTGTCCAGGTTTTCCTGCTCGAGCTGCATCAGTTCTCGCTGAATTTTCTGCCGCTTCATCTCGAGGGATAACTCGTAGTCGTAGTCACCGATATCAGAATCTGAACGTCAAAATGAGAGGAGATAAATGCTTAGTGCACAGAAACACATCAAGTGTAGCATTTTATGAGAGGTAAGAATATTCTGTATTATTATTATTATTATTGTTATAATTATTATGCACCTTCACGATTAGTTTCCCACTCTGCAGGCTCTTCTTCACTGGCCGGGGTACGCTCCTTTGTGATCTTTATGTCTTCCTTCTCTCTGTGTCGCCCTCTAGGGGGATCTCTCTGCTATTAAAGGCAAAACTTACAAATCACTCAAAGTGTACATTTATAAACCGTTCTATTTATGGTTTTTGATTAATCTGGGCTTAAAACAACATCCTATGGTTCCAATCTCGAAAGAAAGAGTCATTACTACTAGAAAAACACTCAGCAGCAGAACTTACTCTAACTGTGGGGGATGTGGGCTCGTCTAGGTCTCGCTTTAGGTTTTCCGGGTCAACATCCTGTCTTTTATTCTTCATCCTCTCCCGCAAGTCACCTGTGGGCCTCTCGGTTGTCCTGCTCGCACAAACAGATATGCTCAGCATTTGGTTCGATGCGGGCGGAAAGAGGCACAAATCCAATCTGCATGCAGCTCTTACCGGCTGAAGGTGAATCCTTTGCTTCGTGGCTGAGTTCCATGTGTGTAGCGGCAAGTGTTGCCGTAACTGCAAGTACCGGTCTTCAGCCAATTTCTGCAGTGACTCTGAAAAGAAACGCAAGGGTTAACCTGAGAACTTTCATGTCTTAAAATCCACATTTTTCCAGACTGAAATGAGAAAAGGTCACATTCAAAGGCATATATACTAGTTTTCCTTTTGTCTTTAAAGCAGAAATTTCTATCCAGGTGATACATTAAATATAAAAGCGCTAAAAACAACATATGGATAACCAGATTTATTGATGCTGGAGAAAAGAAAAAGTGAATGGCACACACATCAGCAGCATTACTCCCGGTGCTGGGACCGAGTCTCTCAAACACGCTGGGCCGGCGAGAGGGGGCGGCGGGGTTGGTGGTGCTGCTGGTCGTGGCGCTGCTGCTGCTCCCGCTGTCCGAAATGGTTTTTGAATTCTCCACTGTCACCTTCCGCCTGATCTTGGACATTCTGCAGGACTGGGAAAGATTGCAGTATGGATAGATTGTTGGTTTGAGCCGATTTTTATGTTGGACTCACATTTTTGGTCTCAAAATGAATCAACGGTCAACATGAAGCGCTTTGCAAAAAATATCAGATATAGATTAAGGATAAGATAATTTTGATGAATCGACATCAGTCAGTATGGAAATCTATTTTATTTTTGACCTTTTTATATATATATATTAAATATATATACCGTTTTATTAGTTTAGTGTTTTTACAAACAAGCAGAGACCTTCATATTTTTTAAGTCATTTTAGTTCCATAAAGTATCTAACTAAAGATAAATTAGAATTATTAATGCTTAAAAAAACAACAACACAAAAATAAAAATGGCCGTATTATTACTTCAACTATTTTCTCCACTATTTTTTCTTGAAGAGTATCAATAAATGTTAAGAAGATTGAAAGTATTTGTTTATGGGCTGCTGTGTAATGCAGTCACGGCAGTAAATAAAATTACCCAAAGATACTTCACTTCTATCGCTTTCACTAAATATTGCGATAAAACCTTAGGGTCCGTATCGCCCACCCCCATGCATGATCATTTATTTAATTATGTTACATATCATCACATTATTATTATTGCTACTGACCAAAGAAGTCGTAATTATGCATCCAACATAACACAGCAACAAATCAAACAAAAGTACAATCGTATGGCAAAAAAGCAAAGTAGTGTTTAAATCTTTCCTTGATTTACCTTCTGTAATCTAACGATTTGCGTTAAATTCTAATTTTTAGGAGCGGTAGTTGAGTTTTTATCTTAACGCTATTAATTTTATAACACTAAAATGACATTCCAGTAAAATCTGGTTTTAATATTTACATAAGTGATGCCGATAGACATAGTGAGGAACACAGCAATGAATGAGCAACAGATGCATCAACACTGCTCTGCGGCTCAAACAGGTTAGCATTAATGCTGCAAAGCTCAAGGTTTTCTAGTCAGATTTTATTTAAATATACAGTCTTAATACTGTACCATATTCTCCTTTAATCTGTATGAGAATTCATTTTAAATATTAAGCCGTTTTGAAGCTTTTTGACTACTTCATTCGGGAGAATCCTAGCAAATTGAGGCTAATGCTAACATTAGCATGGGCCCTGGAGCAATTTGCAGCAGAATACAGGCTAATAATGCGGACATATAAACAAGGTCTCACCCAGGATATTGTTTTGGTGTCGCATCTACTTTAGACTAGTTAGCGGAGTGAGCGCTTGTTAAAATAACAAGGCTTATTCTTTCAAATCAAAGGCGAAGGCTGCCCTGAGAGGCGACATGTTGGCGGAGAGTCGCTCACCGTTCTTCTTCTATGGTATTGTTAGGGGAATCTGTAGCTATTCGATACAATACCGCCACCAACGACTTTCTAATACATTTACTCCTCTACGGAAGCCTTTGGGGGGAAAAACAGACTTAATCTAAGAATTCAGAGAAAAAAGAAAAAAAGTAATTTCTAAGATTTAAGTCTGAACTCTTAGAAAAAAAATTTAATTCCAACTTCAATCTAAAAATACTGATTTTAATCTCAGAGTGACTGCGGCTATCCCTATTATTTGTGCAACGTTTTCAACCACAATTTTACCTTCCACTCAACTTACCATTTTCGTTTTGATGCAGCACTTCAGACAGTTTTTTCAAAAACGAACCTTTGTATCAATGAGTGTTGAACAACTGACAAGGCAGAAATTGTAACATGTTTATTAAAAATCCCTCAGAAAATTTCTTAAATTTTCTGAGAAATTCTATTTTGGTTTATTACTCTATACAGTAAATAAATGTAACTTTATTCCTGAAAGATTTACAAATAATTTTTCTTCAATTTTTCATGAAAAACAAGCTGCTGATCAACAGTGGCACTACTGAAGGGGGACCAGCAGACCCATCCACCATAAAGACATGTATGCATAAAAAAGATAATAAAAATGTATTAAAAAGAGGAGAAAACAAACTTCAATGAGTTACATTTATTTATTTACTTGCCATTGTGTCATATTTTTATCCATTATTGTGAAATAGGTTTGAATTCTTCACGTCTGGCAACACTTCTTTCTATAGATATAACAAATTTCCAACGCTTTTGCATATTTTGGCTCATGTTGTGATGCTTCAGCTTATTCAGTGTCAGAAGGTGTAATTCAAAAACTGCTGAAAACATTTAAATTCACAACTCAAGCTGCAGGTCCAGCTTGACGGGAACTCATTGCAGAGTGGGGTTTCTCCATGACTTTCAGGGCAATGGTCTTCACTGCAAGCAGAGCTTCATTGCAAGCGCCCTGAATGTGGGATGGTGGCAGCAGGAAGCCATATTTGCCACGGTCCTGTAGCTCAAACGTGAAGGAGTATTTAATGCCGAGATTATGCGCCCAGTCATCAGAGCCACCGGGAGCCAGGTCTGCAGACAGATAAGGTAAAGGTAATATGTGCCTTCAATAAGTCAAAGGTCAACAAATAAATATTTCTTACAAATTATCTGTGCTCCTGCTCCATATGTGTAGATGTTCCTGTAATATCTCTTGATGTTATCTGCAGCTGTTTTGACTATCTCATACTATAAAAAAAAAGAACAAACAAACAAACAAAAAAAAATTATGGATTCAGGATTTTGGGAACTTTATGTTTCAGCTGAAATAAATGAATCAGACCAGTTCACTGTGATTCTCGGCTTCATCCAAGCTGCAGGAATACGGGATGATGAGCATCTGAGAGTAGGAGTGGATGCTCAGGTAGATCTGAATGGATTCCTTGTGGCTGCGCAGGAAGTTGGCGACAGCCTGAGACTCTGGCTCCGATTCAGGGAAGGGGCCGCAGTAGATTTCAGAGCAGGGATCAGGAGAGGCTCCTGTTGCTGAGTGAAACAGATGATCAAACTGAATAAATAATGTGTTCTTTTTTTCCCTTTAAATTTGTAAAACATGAGAGGGATTTGAATTTTTCTGAACTTACTGCACCAGTTGGCGTCAAAGTTTCTATTCAGGTCAACGCCGATGCAGGACGTATCCTTTTGGGGGGAACGGTTCTTCCTCCACATTCTGTTCTGAGGTAAAGAGAATAAAACTATTTTTCGCACAAATTCTCAGGCATTCTCAAGCACAAAATTATCCCATTGACACTTGATGCAACTAAATCACAATAAATAAAGTGGAAAAATCAGGAAAGCAGAATGACTATTTAACAGAATGGTTCAAGGTAAAAGAAAACATTACATAAAAATGAATAAAGTTACAACAAAAACACTAAAAAAAATGTTTATCAAAGGTTCAAAAAGATGCCTAAATGGACATAGAATACAATTAAAAAAGGGTAAAGCAATAATAAAGAGACTATTAAAAAACATAAAACATTGCTAAAGAGATATAATTTGCTGTAACAAAAGACTCAAACGTACAAACTAAGAGCATGAGTTGTAAATATCTGGAGGGGCTGCAATGATCTAGTGCTCAGGTGGGAGAATCTGTAACACTAAAAGTCTGAGCTTTTTGGAAGCGTGGCAAGAATGAAAACTAAAAAAACAAACAGTTTTCTACAAGCCGTGTAGAAAACTCAGCAAACAATGCGTTTTCCAGATGTTCTTACTTTTGTCCAGGTGTATTTGTATCCGTCTGGGTTCATGACGGGCAGGATGTAGAAGTCCATGTTGTCCAGGATCTGAGTCATTTCAGTGTTCACGTTGTAAAATGACAGCGACTGTGAAGGAAAAGAGCAGCTGGATTTTAGATCTCTGGAGCAAAAACACTCGGATAGGTTTTCGGGGGGGAATCCTAAATAAAGCGTGCTCACGTAGTGGATGAAAAACAAGCAGAAAGCAGGAGAGATCCACTCTCTGGCATGGATCCCACAGTCGATCCACATGGCTTTCTTGTTTGGTCTGTTATTTAGAGACAGCTGAAACGCAAAAGTGCAACATTGGTTCAAGACGTCTCAGACTCACTTCAAATTACAGATATGGAATCCTCTGCTCTTAAATGCACCCCTTTGTAAAGAGGTGTTAGAATTTTTTTAAAACAAGGTTTAACTTCTATGGCAGTAGCATCAGCTCACAATTAAAATTTTATTTAACTGTTAAATTAAGCACATTTAATAACTAGCTTTTAACTAAATCTCCATGGAAACAGTTACTTCCACCCCTAAAACTCTCTCTGCATGTGTCACACATAAAAGAAGAAGATCTAGTAGTGGTTTTATCTTGTTTTTAACCTTATATGTCACAAGTAAAGGTTTACCTTTAGAGCGTACAGCGGTCTTTTCTCATATGAGGAGCCAACAAGAATGGCTTTAACTTTGTCTGGATAGTCATGGGCTGTTCTGTTAATCCAGTCATAGATCTACAACAGAATAGCATAGCTATTAAAAGAAAAAAAATAAATAAATATTGAGTTAGGATCTCCCACAGAGTCTCACATCCTCTAAAGTGTGGTATCTGTAGTAAAACGTGGAGCCACTTCTTGGGTCGCCGGAGTCGTTCCTCATCTGCATTTCAATGATCTCATCAGCATTGGGCAGCATCACTCTAAAATGAAGATTTCAACAAGGTCAAATGTGACAGAAACAAGCAGCTGTGCTTTACAACACTGCCGACATACTCATATGTAATGTCGTGTCTCTGCAGCAGGTTCCTGACCATCTCGGAGTTGTTCCCAGGAACGTAGAGGTGTACTTGTGTTAGCTCTTTGATATTGTGAGGTGAAACGGGCTGCCATAAACCTGTCTGAGAGAAAATGTCCAACGTTATCATCTACTGAAAGAAAATAACCTAAAGAGGCAAGTAAACGGTAGTAAAGATGAGAACCTGGTACTGGGTGGACACATTCTTCAAAATCTCCACTTGTTCTTGAGTGTTAGGGATGATTGATAAAACTTGGCCACTGAAATAAATGTAAAAAAAACATCAACTTAACAAAAATGGATGAGACATTTACTCAGATTATAGTTGTCTGATAATAACATTTGTTTGATGACCTAAGACATTCAAGTGTGACAAAAACACAAAAGCAGAATTCATTTGTAATACTTTGACAGGAATGTTTATAACTCACCTTTGCTCCTTATATTTACATAAGTATGTTCCTGTTTAACAAAGTCTTATTTTCTATAGCCTGTAGAAATAAAATGCATAAATTTTCAAAATTGAGATCAACTAAAGCCATTTACCTTGTTTTTGTGCATTGTCCTATCTGTAGAAGCAGGTCAAAATTTACAAAAATAAACAACACCCAAAGAGTCGTCATGATGAATGTCCAAGCTCTGTCCAAACTGTGGGGGTAGGTACAAAATTATTGATTGAATCTGTTTGTTGAAGTAAACTTTACCTTTGAGAAAACAACGAGCAGGGCAGAGATCAGCAGAAACAGTATTATTTAATTAGTTATTAACCAGTGTCATATAAAGCTGTGTAATCTGATTATACGTAAAATAATCCACACATTTTTGAGTTTTCAACTCAGTTCACGCTGAAGCGCTGACGCAGTGATACCACCTCGCCTGTTGGTGGCGCCAGACAGTTAACTCAATGAGGGGAGCAGAGCTGAAGAGGCTGTGACGCACGTACCAGGCTGACGCAAAGATGTCGGCTCACGATCAGCTGGTGATGTATTTGTGTGAAATAACGAGGTAAGATGCAAACAAACAGCTAAAATCGGCGGATAAAAAATAATTAGTAATTTAAAAATGAATTATACTGGTTCCTGTTTCACTTTGGTGCAAAAAATATAATGGGAAAAACCGTAAAAAATTGATAGTCTGTGTTTCTACGCATCATTAGTCTATTTAATCCATTCTAATTGTAAAAATATGCAGGCTTTTGTTAATTGCTTTGTTAATGCATACATGAAATCTATCCTTTAAAATGTTAGTTTTATATCGGGAGTATCCCTGTTGTAAAGTTATGCCCAAAAACTCCGACAGTGTTTCTGTGTTGATTTAAATGGTAAAAAAATAGCCTTAAAAGATGAATAAGTTTTGAGCTGAATTGAACAGAATCATGTTGCCACCAGCGCAGAGCTTGCTCAATATTAGCTGCAGGTGAGTGTATAATCTTCAGTCTGATAAAAAAAATAAAAAATTACAACATGCAACTGCAGAACAAATTTGTATTTTTTATTTATGAAACTTTGGACCAGACGGATATTTTCAGACCTTTTTGCAACGATTTTGCAAATTTCTCTCTTCCTGTGAACCACTCTGCATCCAATGCAGTACACACAAAGATGAGCCAAATGCACAGTGCATGTCTTTGTTTCAGGTTGCTGTGGAAGTTGCTGCTCCCGCTGCTGCTTCTGTGCGTGCTGCTGGTTGCTGTCCTTGTCCTGCTGGTGCTGGCTGTCCGTCTCTGGCTGCAGAGCAGCAGGAATGCTCGCCGGGCACGGGAAGGTCGTCCCACTGTGGCGTTTTTCCACCCTTACTGCAACGCTGGTGGAGGGGGAGAGAGGGTGCTCTGGTGTGCTATCAGGGCTCTACAAAACAGGTAGCATCAAAATTTAAAAGAAATAGTTGTTCAGTGGCATAAAATGTAAAGAAAATAGTGCTGAATTTGGTATTTTTATATCATGAAAGTTACCCTTAGCATTTAATGCAACCAGGTTGTTTGCAGGTACGCGGACATCAACTTTGTGGTGTACACCGGGGACCTGGGCGTGACCGGCCAGCAGATCCTGGAGGGAGCCCGTCAGCGCTTCAACATCGCGCTGCCGCGGCCGGTTCGTTTCGTCTTCCTGCAGCACCGGGTCCTGGTGGAGCCCGGCCTGTTTCCACACTTCACCCTGCTTGGACAGAGCGTGGGGTCCATCTTCCTGGGATGGGAGGCCCTGACCGAACTGGTCCCGGACCTTTACATCGACTCCATGGGTTACGCCTTCACCCTGCCGCTGTTTCGCTACCTGGGAGGCTGCAGCGTTGGGAGCTACGTTCACTATCCCACCATCAGCACTGACATGCTGTCTGTGGTGAGGGAGAGGAACCCAAGGTAATGCCTATCTGCTTTTACCAAACTGATGCTGCTTTCTATGCACTAAGCTAACAAAGTGCGATTGACTCAGGTTCAACAACCCAGACTTCATCTCAAACAGTCTGTTCCTGAGCGCCTTTAAGTTGGTCTACTACTGCCTCTTCGCTGTTCTCTACGGGATGGCCGGCTCCTGCAGCGACGTCATCATGGTCAACTCCTCCTGGACCCTCGATCACATCCTGTCTCTCTGGCGCTCCCCCAACCGCACCAGCGTGGTGTACCCGCCCTGCGACGTCAGCGCCTTCCTGGACATCCCGCTGGAGGAGGACGGGGACAGGAAGTGCCACTCCATCGTTTCTGTCGGCCAGTTCAGGCCAGAAAAGGATCACCGGCTGCAGATTGGGGCCTTCAAGAAGGTTTTGGATAGAAGGAGGGAGAGGTCAGGCGTCAGGGAGGGGTTGAAGCTCGTTCTGATAGGCGGATGCAGGAACCAGGAAGATGAAGACAGAGTACTCATGCTTCGGGGACTTTGCCAGGAGCTGGGCGTCGCAGACAGGGTGGAATTTAAACTAAACGTATCTTTTGAGGAGCTGAAGAGGCAGATGAGCGAAGCCACCATTGGTCTGCACACCATGTGGAACGAACACTTTGGAATAGGTAAAAAAATAAATACATTTGATTACAGTCTTCAAAGTGATCACGCAAAATGTCAGCTCGTCCTTAAAATACCTCAAATTCATGTATCTAAAATGAATGCCCTAAAAATATTAAATTCATTAAAAATAATAATTTGGCTGTAAGTCTTCTAATCACAAGTCTTATATTTTGTTGTGCGAGGACTCTTTAATCTTTACTGTTATGTCAAAATGTGAGGTGCACACATATCTTCACTGCATTGAGGCAGTTGTGGCTACTGGTAGCTGCTAAAATGTAGCTAGCTATGTGCTAGATAGCGTGTCCATTATTTGTAAGTGCAAATTTATTGCCAGTTTTCTGGACGATGTTCGTTTTAGCCACTGTTGCCAAACAACAATTTATTTATACATTTCTGTTGTGATGCATAGCTTAAATTCTGTTCATGTTCTTAAAAAATTCTTAAATTTGAGTGGGTGCAACCTGCAGGAACCCTCTTGTAAACGTGCGCTTACCGTTTTCTCTTCTAGGTGTTGTGGAGTGCATGGCAGCCGGAAAGGTCATCCTCGCTCACAAGTCGGGGGGTCCAAAGCTGGACATCGTCAGACCTTTCGACGGAGGTCAAACCGGATTCCTGGCAGAAGATGAGGACGGTTACGCAGAAGCCATAGAGAAGATCCTGGCTCTGCCGCCTGACAGCCGCCTGCAGATCAGACGCAACGCACGGCAGTCGGTGGCACGCTTCTCGGATCAGGAGTTTGAAGCCTGCTTCCTGGCAGCCATGGAGCCTCTGATGGGAACACTGGAGCGATGACCAGCTTTCGTTTTTTTTTTTAAATGTCCCACCTGAGGCACCTTTACCTTAATGTACTCATGGCTTCATGCAGGACTGGTGTCAAACACAATTAAATCACTTGTGTCATGCAGAAAACATGTCTTGAATTGAAACCGTTTTGTTACAGTTTTGTTAGGCGCATAAGGAGCTGCAGTGTGGTGTCGGACGTTTTTGTCTGTAGTGTGCATTTTGTAAAATTCTCAGTGGGAACAAATAACCCTCAATTTAAAACCTGGAAAAAAGAGGGTTCAAGTAATTGTTTACAAAATAATATTTCTGTCTATTAATATTAAATGTGAATAAAACAAAGATACCGTGTGCATTAGGATTTTATATTCATGCATCAGTTTAAAAGGATATCTTGAAGCGTAGTAAACAATGCACTGGAATTAGCTTTAGTATGTTTAGTTTTGCCTTTTTGTGACCCGTTTATTTTAAATTGAGTATATCGTAGAAAAAATATTCCAAGGTTTCCGTAAAACAATAAAGCAATTTACACAGTTTGTGTTGATTATAAAGTAGCCGACTGTCTCTGAATGGTTTGTTCTTTATGGAAAGAGGTTAATCTTTCACAGGATTATATACTTTTTACATTCTCCAACCTTTGCTGGAACTCTAAAAGTTAAAATGTGACCACTAGAGGGCGGAGAAAGCCTGTATTTCCAGCCAAAGCCAAACTCCAAGACATGCAAACAAATAAGGACTCTGAGACGGGATTGAGGTCTGGTTTGAACATGTATATTGGGATTTTCAGTTTATATGCAATAGGAAACATTGACTTCAACCTTCTTTGCCTTTACTTCACACTTTACCACATTAATAGCTTACAAACTGCACTCTAGCAAACGTCCCGTCAAGGTGGTTTAAGATATGCCGACTTAGACAAATGAGAAGCATTTTGAAGTCCTTCAGCATAGGCAACCAGCAGGGAAGCTGATACGAACTCCCTCTGCTTTAAACACCAGTTAAATTATGTGGAAATATTACTGATATGTCATCATGGCACAAAAGGACACGTGGGGAATGGGATACTTCATAGACAGCACAAGAACCCGGAAAATAAAAGTACTGCTGCAAGGCAAGGAAACCCCTTCATGCTCCGCTTTCTAGGCACTGCTGTCCTTGTGCGCCGTCGGCTTAAGCAGCAATGGCACCATGAAGAAACAAGACGGGATTCAAAGCACATTCGGTCTAATGCAAGTCTGATGGTGGGTTATTAAATACACGGTGAAATGCTCTGTACATTAACCAGGCGAATACGTCTCCTTCAGTGTGTACTAAGATGAGATTCCAGTTTGTATTCCTGATTTCAAAAGGCGCTGGGAACCAGTGGTGATGTGGGATGAGGTCCAAAAATCAAGCCAACATAAGGAACTCACACAGATAAACAAACACAGGCCTCCACCTCCATTTAAACACAGTTCCTCCTAATTTTGCATTAAATAATAATAATAAAAAAAGTTTTTTCCAAGATGTTCGTAATGAGGCTTCCTTTACATTTGAATTTTTGTAAAAAGATCAATGAATTTTGAACTGAGAAGGTTCTGCAGATACTACAGGTGCATCTCAGTGCATTAGGATACCATCCAAAAGCTTACGTCAGTAAGTTCAGAAAGTGAAATTACACCAAATAATATCTATTTTTGTTCATTTTGCTTATGGCTTAAAACCCAAAATTTAGGTTGCAGAAATGTTACATAAAAGCAATAAAAATAATTTTTAATTCAGAAATGTTAAAAGGACCCCCAATCTGTGATTGGGGGGTCCTTTTGCATGAGTTAAGGACCACTAACTCATCTGCATTGTTGGCTCTCTTGTCTCATCTTCCTCTTGATAGAACTCCACAGAATATCTATTGGATTTTAAGTGAAGTGAGTTCAGGTGGTGCTACGTCCTACTTGAAATTAAAACAAACTTAGAGAAGCATGAAGTACCCTAATCTCTCCTGGTAAACCGTTGTGCTGATTTTGGATTTGATAAAACATGGCAGAACTCAACTTTCCTTTAAAAATCTTTGGATAGAGCCAGCTCCTTTAGCATTTGTGGAATACCCTTGTGGAGATGCTCAGCATATAGCATAATATTTCTGTATTAAAATCCTCTTATTGGTCTTATGTAACATTCAAATTTTCAGAGAAACTGAATTTTTTCCAATTTTTTTGAGATTCATTAGTGTGGCAGAATCCCTTCCTTCTTGTGTATATTCGCCTCAATCCTACAGGCCATTGTGACCAAACATTTCTCTGGTTTAGACAAAATTTGTTGGCCAAAAAAACCAAAAACAAAACAATGCTAAATTCATCAGTCTTTAAATTATTTCATACAAAAGAAAACATGGCAGCCTTCCTTAATGATCAACTACTTCACCAATATATGTAACCATGCATGCAGACAATGCATGTTTCCCTCTCATTCATACACACACAGAGACAGACACTCAACCCAGGACAACTCCAGCTTGTTATCACATGTGGTTCATGCAGTGATCAAAGCAGAAACATGTGGTTCCGATCCGTTTCTCTGTTTGTATCCAGTACGTGGCATAGCTTTATGGGAATAAAAAAAAAAAAGGAAAGCAAACATGATTTGGCTCAGACCTGGATCCTTCATACCTACCTGGTCCAGTCTTAACAGTCTTGGTACTGTTTTACAAAATGCACTGTTTGGATTCGGTGGTCGGATTTGGCTTTTTGTATATACAAGATCACCAATTCATCAATGATCACAGGAGAATTTAAGAAGTTCAGGATTTTATATCCCTTTAGGTAATAACGTCTGTTCAGCCAGCTGCGTTGTGTCCTGATCTCAGAGTTCGACGTTATCCAGTAAGTTTGGTTGCGTCCCCGCGTTTGGGCGGTGCGGGTGGTGGTCCTCTTCGCAGCGTTGCATAGCCTGAGATGTTTCCGGACATATAGCCGTCGTTTCCTCCATTGCTCTGCTTCCCCTGGTCCAGCAGCAGCTCTGGGGGTGGCGGAGGCAGCGCCATGTCATCCATGGTCCCTGTTGGGTCCAGTTTGCCGGGGAGGCCTGGACCTTGGCGACCCACTGACTTGCGTTTCAAAGTCTGGCTGAGATCCGCCAGGAAGTTGGGCTGACCTGAGCTACCCTTTGGAGATGTGGGCGGAGGTGGAGATATCCCAGGCGGTTCTGGGGTAGTGTTGCTTCGCCGCCCTAGGGTGGGCGGAGGAGTCTTTTTTAGGGAGTTCTTTGCCCATATTGAGTTGCTAACAAGAGAGACAGGAGGCGGAGGAGGGGGAGCTTGAGGTTGAGGGTTTACCACGGCTACTCTCGGGACATCATTGCCTGGAGGCGGTGGAGGAGGGAAAAGCTCAGAGACAGGGGGAGGAGGTGGAAAGTAGGCGCACTCAGGTGGAGGAGACGGAAAGTCACCACCTGCCTGTTTGGCCTGGCTTACTTTAGCTTGAAGTGCCAAAGGTAGGTTAGATAGGTTGAGCTTTCCTGGTTTAGGAGGTGCAGGAGGCCCATTTGAAGGGTCCTTTGAAGGAGATCCAATGGAAGAGGAGACGGGACATGGGGAAGACGGGGTGCTATTGCCCTGGGGAGCAAACTTGCTGAGCAAATTCCTCCTGGATTCCTCGTAAGAGGCTGACGAGTTGGCCTTAATGCTGGAGTTCCTCTGGGGGGCTGGAGGGGGCTTCTTACCACCGAAACTAGAGGAGCCAGAGGGCGATGTCCTCAATGGAGAGCCCATGTTTCCAGAGGGAAGTGGCGGGGGCGGTGGCGTTGGGCCAGTGATGGGTGCTGGAGGAGGAGGCGGCGGAGGTGGAGGTGGTGCAGGGAAGCTGTTGTTGCTCTCTGCTGGAGGAGGGGGGAACTCTGGAGACGGCAGCTGTTGGTTACCGCCAGGCTGCCATTTTGGTTTAGTTTTCACAGCAGGAGGGGAGAGTGGGACTTTAGGGTACTCAGCATGGTTGACTTGGGATGAAGCTCCTGGAAACTGACTTGCCAACTGCTTCACCAAAGACATGGTAGGTGCAGCTCCCGTGGAAACGCTCACTGTTTTAGTTAGGCTGTGCTGCTTGGGGAGGGTAGGCGGAGGATGGGTGTGACCCTGCTGGAGGCTGAGCTGTTTCTTTAGGTGAGAAGGTGCAGGAGGGGGTGGAGGTGGTGGGGGCGGAGGTGGTGGAGTTGGAGCAGGAGGGAATGGTGATACTGGGGACATGGGTTTGGGTGCAGTGTGAGGCATAAAACCAGGAATGAAGGTTTTGGGTGGAGCTCGGGGGGGTCCGGGAGGAGGCGGAAACTGTGCTGGTATTGGGCACTGCTGGGGTGGTGGAGGAGGAGGTGGGGGCGGCGGTGGAGGCGGCGGAGGAGGTGGTGGTGGTGCTGGAGCAGGCGGTGGGGAGTCCTCAAGATCCCCGTTGTGAGACAGTAGTTCTCGCGGAGGACTGGGAAACCGCTCCTTTAGCGCCTGCTTCAGCCCGTTGGCGTGAACAGTCTGTCTCATGGGGGTTGGTGCAACAGGTGGAGGCAGAGGGGGAGGAGGAGGAAAAGTCATGTTGCTGGCGTGCAGCGCAGGAGGCGGTGGGATGAAGGAAGGAGGAGCAGCCGTGTTAAAAGGGCCAAATCGCAAAACCGCCATTGCGGACCCCGGGGTTGGCATTGACGGCGGAGGTGGAGGTGGGGGAGGAGGCGGGACGTTGGTCCTTGCAGCAATGTGATTTACGTTGGGCTTGATGACCTGCGCAGATGGCGTCGGAGGTGGAGGCAGGACTTGCTTAGCTGTTGCCGGTAGCTTGTGAGAAGTTTTCTGGTTCTGCAGCCGGGTGATGGTGCTGTACTTATACATGGTGGGGGCCGGCGAGTGGTGTGACACTATTTGCACTGGAGGCAGTGGAGGAGGTGGAGGGGGTGGTGGTGGAGGGGGTGGAGGTGGACTGGGAGTAGCAGCTGGTTCCTGCTGATCGTAACTAATGCTGGGCTGTGGCTCTGGAGACTTGGGTGGCGGAGGTGGAGGTTGTACCGTCTCTGGGGGTTGTGGTGGCAGCATTTGGGGAGGTGACGGAGGCTGATGTGGTTGGATCACTGTCGGTTGTTGCGTTAAAGATGGCTGAGGTGGGTGGTGCTGCTGCTGCGGAGGGGGAGTGAGGATGGGGTGGTCCACCGAATGCTGGCTGTGATGCCGGTGGCTGTGGGAGGAATGTGTCGATCCACGCGATGCCTCCATCCTGATCTGCTGAGCAAATATAAGCAATAAATAAATCACAATCTCTTATTTTACATACATTTTAATGTCTGTGGACAGAGAGTCATACTTTAGAATTCTCCTCCATCTGGGTTCCCCTCTTCCAGGCTTCAGAGAAAATGGAGCTCACCACACTCTGGGACCGGCCATGAGAGGAGGCTGTGTCCACTCCACTGTCTGAATGACCTGAATGATTGGACTGGGACTCTGACAGGATGCAAACACAAGAATCTTGGTTTTAACTTCATGCTGCACTATCAGTGGAGTCTGTGATTAGAAAATAAACTCACCAGGTATACTGGCAGAACTGGAGCCTGACCGAATGCTGGAGGTAGACAGAGATGACCAATCATAGGCTGCCTCTGTCCTCTTCATTGCTTCCTGGTAGTTCACATATAACTGCTTGCCATACTATAGATAAGCACATACTTCGAGTCATTTATGAAAATACATATAAAAACGTTGCCGATTGCCCAAAATGAACTGATTTGGACTCACCTTGGCGATGCGGATGCCATTCACCCACTGGTGCAAGGTCCTAACATCATCACAGCAAAGGTATTTGATGTACTGGGACTTCTTCTGGATTTGGGGATGCTGATAAAGCAAGTAAAAATAAATAAACAGCCCCATCTAGTGGCTACAGCTTGCATAAGACATAACAAAAGGACAAAATATTTCCCGTCAATAATCCGAATTTTGCTCAGTAAAAATCGGAAGGAATCAGGATTTGATCTACTGTTGAAAGACCCAATGTTGATCTATTTTAATCCAGATTTCAAAAGAGTATAGTTAGAAAATCAAGGTTTTTTATGTTTTCCTTACCAAGCTACTCGACTACATTTTCAAGCCTTTTCATCCTCTTTAATTGATTTATTTATTTCTCCCTTAATACTAGTAAATACCACTTGGTTAGCATGTCAACAAACGAAAGTGACTTTCTCCTTTACCAATTGTTTTGCAGCAATTATCAAAATAATATATAGAAAGACAAAAGTGTTGATTATTAAGAGCTTTTCTATACCTGTTAACTATCTACAAAGGTCAGTGATTTTCTTACCTTCAGGGCCAGGCAGTAATCAGTAGGAGCCTTGTATTTGCTGCGGTAGTCCTGTCCATAATACACATTAACATGATCCAACTGCAGGAAGCACACAAGATCTCTGGACGCCTTCAGAGACACAAGATACAGCATTATTATGCATATTTCACTAATTATAAAAAGAATAAAACAACTTTTAAGTGATGAATTAGTAAAATAATTCCTATTCCTATCACTTTGAAAAATACATATAGAAATTTGAACATAACAACTTTGTAATCTAGATTACAACTAATTCAGAAAGAATTCCACAAAACACTAATTAAATGATGATTATGTGGGGGCTTTTCAACATAGAGCATGTTTCTAAATTTTCGGACGTTTAGAAGATAGTTTTTGATGGAGAAAAAGGTTAGAAGAGGAGATAATGTAGGGGATTTTAGGGGATTATGCACATTGCACACATGCTTACAAAAATAAGAGCACATGTGCACTTCAGATCTCATACCATACATGATAAACGGCTGCAACTGTTCATCAGAGTGATTAAGCACACAACAGGAAATACCGCAGAGCAGACTGTGGATCTGGTTCTCATGATCCCAACTCACATTTCTGTTTAACCCTTAAAAGTCTAGCATATAAAATTCAGATTTTTATAAGTGTACCTGTTCAAAATTCGAAACATTGCTTGACTTTAACTGATACATAAAGCTTTTGCAATTATGCAATTATCATAAAACAGAAAATTTCCTCCCATTAATTTTTCTTTTCATACGAAATGTCCAAAAATACTTAGCAACATTTTCACTGAGTACAGCTGGTTTCTGGAGAATGGAACAAGGTGTTAAAGAAGTAGTGGTCTCAGTATTTTCTGAAATATCACTTTAACAAAGTTTAAAAGAAGACAGGCTAATACAGCAACTTAACATAACACCAAAACTGTGTCGTTAGCAACTACTTCCCATTACATCATTTTTAATACAGCTATTTCTAAATCTTCCACCTCTTTAGTAACAGGTATTTGATGTAAAAATTATACTATACTGACACAAATGACGCAAAAACAATACATGTACATGTTATAGAACATAATATCTCAGAAGGGCTTGTATCAAAAACAATACATTTTATAAAAGTTTATTTTTTTTAAATATATATTTCTAACATTTTTACTTGTAACATTTTACAAAAATATGTAGTATTCTTATCTTTATAAAACTTTATATATGCATGACAAGTATGGTTATATCAAATTCTACAAAAATGATAGAAATACTTGCATCAAAAATGGTCTGTAGTTTTTTTAAGAGTTTTATCTTTAAGTGTCACTTTTGATAGTCATAAAAGTGCTAACTTTACTAGAAAGGTAGAGGTCTCAAAAATATGTTGTGTCATAGGATTATTTGTAATTCTGGTAGGACAGAGAGACTGAGGGTCAGAGGTAAACAAGTCTTAGCTGACCTTTGCTTTGCCTTTTGGGACATAATAGATCCCTGAAGCCCTGAGGAGGAAGTATCGCTTTTTCCACGACTTCTTTCCATCCTCTTTGAGCCACAGAATCCCCTCAATCTCTGGCACCGACACCGATCCACCGCAGAAGCATTCCTGAAAGGCAAAAATGAAAAAAGAATAAAATAAAATAGTGTGATTCTGTTTCCATTTCCTTCTACCAGCAGTAGAAGCAAAACCTAAGGTCGTTTTGCAAAGCTTTACCTCTAGTAGAGCTTCTTTATTCCGGTCAGCCATCTCTGACGTCTCCTTCCGCCCCAACAAATAGTTCTGAAAGGGATCGAGGGGAACAGGAAAGTGAGTCGATAACAAAGAGGAGGGAGAGTGAAGCTGGAAACACACCTCGTCTTACGTTAAATAAATTATTCACCTCAACTCGCTTTAGAGTTTTGACCTACTTTCAAGTTCCCTCCCTGACTGGCAGCTGTGTAAGCACTCAGAATGCATAAACTATGTGTTTGCGTGCGCGGCACGAGCAGATTAAGGGGCGCTAACCTGGGGGTTCTTGAAGAGAGCGTACTTCTCGATGCGCTCGATGAACATGAGCTTGTTGTGGCTGTCCCGGGTCCAGTTTAACAGGTTCTCCACCAAGTTCTCATGGTCCTCAAATATACGTTCTGGAAACGATCATGGCGCAATGAAAAACCTGTGGTCAACATCATTAAGCGTGCTTATTTGAGTCAGGATGGACTGCTGCCTTACCCATCTGCAGCTCCGTAATGGTTTCCACCAGAGACCAGTCCGGACTGTAGCCACAGTGAGACTTATCCAGCAGGCTGTCCAGCACCTGTCTGACCGACTGCCGCTCATCCACCATCATGGTCTTGGAGCTCTCATCCGACATATGGACCCGAATCACCAGCTGAGAAAGAACAGGAGCGTTAGAAACAATTACTAAAGCTACTTTTCGCTTTTTTGACCAATAAAATACAGACATCTGTATTTATCAGATATATTCAACTAAATACATCAAAATATTAACAGAATGTTGATGTATAAGCCCAGTAAGCAGAAATGTTATTTTACAACCTAAATAATCATGATGAAAATGCTGACATAACAGACATTTTCACAGGTCATTTGTTCACTTAAGTTATTTGTTTTCCTTTGTCTTTAAATATCCATATATTGTATATAATGAGCATTTTTTTGGGGCTTTTGTTGTTTGTTCATAAGAAAGGAAACTGAAATGAACCGGTAATTGGTGTTTGTGTTTTTTTTTTTAGGAGTAGAATTAAATAAGCATATGCTTCTTCCCTTTTTATTCATTTATTTATGTTTGTGTTGTTTTTCTGATGTCTGAAACAAAATGCTAAAAATGCTAACTGCTAAAAAAGTGTTCAGCAGACAGTTCGCTGACAGCTTACACTTAAGACGGTATGCTCCAAATTCCGATGCTATAAAATATGGCTGTTCCGAGCACATTGATGGAAAGGTTAGTGGAGGGAAAATATAGTAAAGAGCAACAAAAAACATTTGTATTTGAGTTTGAACTGTTTGGTTATGGTTCTAATCTCTTTCAAAGGCCAGGCATTATTATATTTGTATATTTTACAGTTACTGAGATGAATAAAACCCCTCTTTTCCCAAAAATTACCATTTTATCCTCATGTCTGACCGACCAGTTTGTTGGTATACACAGATAAACAGATATGCACCGAAAGGTCAGCATATGACTGAACTTGGACTATATTCAGTTTGATTGCCGTTCGTAAACTCAATCAGTTCATTCAGGCTGCATGAAAGCGAGAAAGAGCAAGACTTTCCACAGATAAGAGGAACAGCTTTCAGTATCCATCTGTTCACAAACACGCTGAATTTCAAAATGTTGATACCTGTTTAAAAAGCTAGGGGTTGCCAAGCTAATTGCTAATTTTAAAAGCTAAAGACACCTTAAAATATTAACTTATTTTGTCTTTGTTAAAATATTTGATTCTGTTTTGTAGCTTGATGGCACATACACCTGTACTCCTGAAAAAAGTTATTAAAACAAGATTTTAGGAGTGTCTGAAAAACAAATTTTGAAACCTATTGAGGTTAAAACTTTACAATAGCTGAAGGCAAGTTTTAAATCCTATCGCTGAATCCCCACCGACAAAGCCACTAACTGCTTCCCGACACCTCCAGTTTTTGTTTTGCTGACCCCTTCACCCGGTCGTTACAACGCTACGGATGGTTGAGCTGAAACCCAAACCAGTGAAGGCACTACGACGGAGCCTCAGACATGGGGAGCCTGACCTACATTTCTCAGAATACAAACCAACCCACCCCCTTCTGAATCTCTACTGCATAAAAGTTGATGAGAAATGTTGAATTTTTAATTCAAATACAACAAGGCTGATGGAATTACATGCATTCAATGAATCACTGCAGCTCATGTCGCAGCTGTACCAAGCTTCCCTTTATCTGGTCATGTCAGAGAAGAGCCCTGTTAGTTGGAACACTGCTGGGCTTCACCCATTCATCACATAAAAAAAAAAAAAAAAAAAGGAATAGGATTCTGCAAAATGCATTTGTCCTCACTCACACAGTCGGTTCATTCATATGGAGTTCAGTATTGATACATAAATGGAGACAGAGGCTGCAGTCGTCCAGTCAAACATCAGAGCAGGTTATGGTGGAAGTGGAAAAACAAAAAAGAAAAATCGCTGCATTGTCTTTCAATGCACAGACCGACTTCTTGCTTCCACAGTTAAACGCTGCATTGACCTATTTTCCATGCGCTTCGTTGCCTCGCCATGGATGAAGTTCAAAAGCGTATCTGACAAGACGACGAGTGTTTCATAAGGTCGAAGGAGTTTCATGAAGACAGATCGAGTCTGAAAGTGTTCCGAAAAAAACAAACAAAACGCATTTACCTTTTTGATCTGCGCCTCCTTGATTTTCTCCAGAGCGACACGGATCTTCTCTGCCTTGATCTTGGCAGCTTGCTCCTCCTGGATGGACACACAGAAACATGTTTAATCCATCATGGCACACACATGGTTTCTTCCAATTTAAGCCTTTTTAAAAGTTGAAATACCACAAACCACATAAGGATTTTTCTCTCCATTTTCGTTGCTTACCTGCCCTCTCCAGCAAGATGCCATCATCTCCATTCTACAGGTTAGCAACGCTTACACTTGTGTAATTAATATGTTATATAACTGATGTGAATCGTTGCAGTTGCAGCTGTGGCATTCCCTCAAACGTGGCACTCCATCATTCTGGATTCAAAGGAAGCTGCTGCAGCTTCCTTTGATCCTCTTAAACAATGCTAGAAGATCCCTAAAGGGCGCGAGGCTGCAGATTGATGCAGGAACACTTCAAAGAGCATCTATGAATCCCGAAAAAATATAAAATCCTCGGATGAAGTGGGAAACATTGTAAAGTTGTTCCACCTTGATCGTCGGCGGGAAAGAAACTGGGTAAAAGTCTGCGGCGGCGTGGGGGTTCACTGACATTCACATGTGCACCCAATGTGCACAATTTGACAAACCAAAAAAAAAAAAAAAAAACCAAGATAGTAGGAAGGAAGACGCCCCTCCCCCTTGCCTCTTCCCTTCCTCTCTACAGAACAGCAGCCAGGCTTTGGGAGCGTGCCCAATCGATGGAGCATAATCCCCACAAATATAGTAGGAGCCAAAGGGGTCGGCCAACCAGAGAGCTGCTTTCTCAGGACCCTCCAGCCAATCAGCGAGAGACGATGGCAGCCTCCGGTCCTGAGGCTAAGGCACAGTGGCAGGGATGTGCGGCGGTGGAATTTGAGTGAATGAGGTGCTGAATATTTGACGACGTCTACAGATGTGTTCGCAGAAAGAGGGTGAGGGGTATAAACGAGAACCACCCCCTCCTTCTTTTGACCCAGACTGTCTTTTTCACATGAGTAGCTTCAAAGCAAGCAAACACTAGTGGAGTCGGAGTCGGTGTGGCCGACTCGGAGCAGCCAGCGTTCAGAGTAAGGGGGTCAGGGTGGGTTTAACCTCAGATTTAACCACTTGACACCAGCACAACTCCTGTGTCTGATCCTACTCTATTGACGCGTTCAAACCCAGCCAGTTTTCAAGAGCTCGTCTGCATAGTTGGGGCATTTTATTTTTTATTTTTATTTTGGCAGCCTCACATTTTGATGTCTTTCCACTCTTTCCCCGCCTCTCTTGCTCTCAGATATCAGTATAATTTATGATGAATTTCTTTATCATTTTAAAAACCTCTGAGATAGAGACTTTGTAAATCTAGCCCTAGTTTAAACTTAAATAACGGAAAACTACCGCATAACATTGACAGATGCAAGAAACATTAAACCTCAAAAAGGTTGATACATTAGCTTGACAAGATTATTCAGCCGCATGCAGAAAAACACAGTAAGGAGAACCAACACAGATCCAAAGACAAAAGCCCCCATGCATCTGAATAATGTTTAATAAAGACCAACTCATGGTGACGTTAATGAGGAAAAATTAATTCGATACTATCCATCCTAAAACTGTAATCAAAGCCTTCATACAGACCGCTGAATATGGCGATCTTGATTTTCCATAATAATAACGGTCAGGGTTCCCACACATCGTTATGGAAAACTACCAAACGTTTCCTTATGCAACTTTCTGGAGCCTTTGCTCTCATTGTTATCCAGACGTTGAAAACACTAAAATCTAATTCCAAAGTTTTCCAGACTGTGTCGGAACCCTGAAAGATGGTTTTTCCCCCAGCAGGCATGCAGAGACTCCACAGACACCCACACCGATCATGGAGTGTAAAAGGAAGTCACCTTGGTCAGGAGGTGAGAAGGCTTCCCAGCTATGCTTTTCAGAATGAGTGAGGTTTCTCGGTCCAGATAGGAATGCTTGAGTGAGGAACAGGAGATAAAAAAGAAAGAGCAGAGGAAGAGACAAAATACAGGAAAGTCAGTGCCAGATGATTATCTGAGGCTTATTAATTGCAGGTGTTGTGATTCTTTTAAAAAAATAAAAATAAAGCAGCGTGGAAAAGAGAGAAGACTCTAAATAAAGCACTCAGCAGTTGTGGCTGTCGTTAGCTGCAGCTGTGGGAGCTGAAGGAAAGACTGTGTGAAGTGTGAGGAAAATTCAGATGTAGTTTCACTTACAATTCAGCTGCCTTCACACGGCATTTTACAGCAGTTTTTATATCTCATCGTTTTATGAACAAAACTGAAATATTACGATCGTAGCTCTGCAATAAAGGGGTTCAATTGGACTAAAAATCTGAAAACCACATCCATACACAAATAACCATTTAATTTTTTATTTTTTTTAGAAGAACTGCTAAATGTTTTTTTTTAAACAGGTGTAAAACATTCCCAAAAACCCAATTTGAACACACAACAATGTTCTGCATTTTCAATACCATAAATGCTATTTTCCACTATTTTTGTTGACTGTACTCCTCGCATGCAAACTTACAGTGGCCCGGTCCACTTCACCCTCACGGAAGGTGAAGTCAAGCTGGCGTCTGGCCGGCCTACTGCAGGCCCGTCGCAGTGTGACATGCTGGAAAATTCGGAAGGTGCAGGCAGGCAGACGAGCAGATGAGCGGGTGCGTGTGTGTTTGTGGAAAGAGGCCAACGGCAAATCAAAGGATGCAAACAGAAACAAAGTGAACACATGCAGGAGAGAGAGGGAGACATGCAGGATAACATGGTTGTTGTGACCTGACTTATTTTTCTTTTTTTTGGACGCCTGTTTTCCTTCAAGCTTCTACAGGCTTGGAATAAAGCTGATATTTGCTGTGCCTAAAAGCAGATTAAATGAGTCTTACAAACACTTTAGAGGAGTGTTTCTCCAATTTCTTTAGGCTGAGGATTAAACACTCATGGACCAGCTAACTTTAAGTTATCGCTGCAATAAATTAATCAAAAAAGGATTTTTTTTATTCTAAGTGTTGTGTGCATTAATTATATTTTAGGACTGTTTGTAATTTAGAAGCAGGAATAAAGAAAAATAAAACTGAGTAGAAACAAACATTTTCTTTCAGCCCGAGGAAAGCCCGGCGTAATCGATTATTTTATTTTAGGTGTTTAGATGCAGTTAGTCAACGTGGGGCGCAGTGCTGATCACCACCTTGCACTCAGCACGCTACGTAACGTAACAGTGTCTTAAAAAAGTTTTGTAAACTCACCCAAGAAACTGAAAACTACTCATGCAGACATGAATTTCTCTGACTACATAAGTAGTCCTGGTGTTTTCTTTCCACTGGTATCATCAGCTTTTCTTTTGAGTGACCTTGTCTTAAAGCCACTTATCCATTATTATTTTTAAACACAATTTTTTGGTAAGCTAACTGTACATGTTGCACTTTGAGCTCACATCACAGCAAATAAATGGTTATTTACATGCAGTACCTTGATGACAGCAGTTTGAGAAAGACTGCTTTAGAGGTTCATTTGGTTTAGTCAGAGAGCCGGTGGTGAGTTCCAGGAGCCCAGAAAAAGTTAACATTGCAATCCAAAACTTTGGAGATTGGAATGGGTTTCATTACACAAGAGGATGCACAATACACACCAAAAACATGCAACTCAAACTATTTTTTTTATTTTGGTTATTTTGCTGTGTGCTTTGTTTTTGGTTTCCGTGCAAATATCATACCTCTGTACTAGTCTGGTTTTGCCCCTGTGAGCTCGGACTGCCCTGCTCGTCTGCCTCTCCTCCCGTCATCCCTTTATCAACATCCAGGGAATCCATGCTGGAAGCCGAGGCGCACGCCGAATTAATGCTGGAGCGCTGCGACTGAGCCTCCTGCTCACAGGCCGTGCCCAATGAGCCGGTTCTGCGGTGCTGCCCGCCGCCAGACGATCCGGAGGAGGGGCGCCGCAAAGCTGTGGAGGACACTGAAGACGAGGAAGACGAAGTAGAAGAAGAAGAGGAAGTCTGACGCGCCGCTTCATCCATGCTGAGGGAGGCCTTCTCCAGCTGGGAGGTGATGTCGTCCAGGGAGATGTTGGAGGCCGCGGGTCGGGAGCTGGTGCTGCCGCCCCGAACCGTGCTGGCCGGCGACGCTCTGGCACTGCTGCTCGTGCTTCCTGAAGGAAATGTTTAAGAAAAAAAACCCACTGAGAACACAGAAGTGATCTACCACAAAAACATGTTCGACATGTTCAGAAATCCCTCTCTTTGGATTTTTTACAAGTGGAAAACGCTCCTTAGAGTTTTTAGACTTTTTGTCCATTTCAATCATAAAAACACAAAATTTAAACACGTTTAAGGCGGATATACCTACAGATGTCAGAATGGACAGATGAAATGAATGGACAAATGAATAGACAGATGGATGAAAACAACCTGCTCTCATAGTTAATCTCTAGAAATAAAAAAACTGGATCACAACTTCATTTCCTTTTCTTTATCAACTCAACCACTACATCCTTAATGAAGCCAATATCGATGTGGAGGGATATTTTTTTAAATTTCAAATTAAAAAACAATTCTTAATATTCTTCAAAAACACAAAACCTAGTGAAAGAGCAAGAGGTCCTTTCATAAAAACCCTTTTGTGTATTTTTTCTGTGACTGGACAGAGTCTGACTGATTCCTGCTTCCTGTGAGCCGCTGCTCATTTGGTCAGCCTTTTCTACTCTGAACCAGCGGAGAACAAAGCCGGCGCTCATTCTCCCCTCGCAGTAACTTATTTGAAAGTACCTATTTATACCAAGAGAGTCAAACTCAAGCCTTTGTAATTCTGCTGACCTTTGATTTGCACACAAAGCAGGGGAGTAACTCATGACACAATCTCCTTAAAATGCAGCACGCTGTAAAGAGACTGAACTACCTCCGCTGCTTCCCCCTCCACTGGTGCCAGGGTGCTTGGTGCTGGCACTGCGGCCCCCAGGACCCCTCTGTTGTCCCTTGTTCTGGCTACGAGACGCTGAGTTTGGTTTGGAGATGGTGCTGAGCTCTTGCTCAATGGAGCAAAGGTCGGCCATCAGGGCATCCAGGTCGACGGTGTCTCCCTGACTCAGAGCCTCTGTGAAAAGATTTCACAGAGGATGGAGGGGGAAGTAGGTTCATTATGGAGGGAACTCAATAAATTAGGAAATTATTTGTTTGTTGTGCTGCTTTTTGACACCTGAGTCTCACCATTTATGTTGTACATAGAGAAGCGGTAGGAGAAGTTGGCTATGTTCGTCTCCTGCCTGAGAGGTGGCTTCTGCAGTGCTTTTTGTGGCCGGCCATCATCCAGACTCTATGATGAATGAAAAAAAAAAAACAACAAAAAAAAAAAACCAGTAAACACTGAAACACAACCAAGGTAGAGGATCATAACAACCACGTCTGACTGCAACGCTCCTCAGTGTCTCACACACAGCGCTGCATATCTGCACAATGTAAAGTGAAGGGGAGAGTTGCTAGGAAACAGAGACATGATTAGCAGTGTTACGGTTGCCATGGATACAGCCTCTTCCTTATTTCCTCCTGCCTGTCTGCCTACCTGTGTGAGCTTGTCCAACTCGCCCAGCCAGGCCCCAAACATCTTGTCCAGGTCCTGGTCCTCCTTGTCGCTGTCCTCCTCCGCCCCGTGGTCCAGCTCGTCGTCCGACACCTGATCCATCTGCACACACAAAAATTAAAAATTACTATATCATAGATTATAGGGATGGGATGAGAAGACACCAGTTTATCCCAGGGCAGCCAGTGAAAGTGATGCAGGAGAAATTAAAGGCCACACACAACATTTAAGGCCATAATAAAGACTGAAATTTGTTAAACTGAGGGGCTTCACAGGTGTTTTTAGTGATACAGCACCCCCGAGTGGACAGAAGGAGTAGCTCAGCTGAATATAAATGAAATCAAAATCAGTTTTCATTTCATTATAACGCAAAAAGTTAAATCAAAAGGAGGCATTGTTTCAATTGATGGCATATAAAACTAAAAGAATAGACACATACTCTTAATATGAGTTTAGATTTTTTATTTTATGAATAACTTTTTCATTTTTGATCAAATTTTGGCAAACGTGGCTACATCGCAAATCAAATGTAAAACAAAATCCACCGCATATATGTGCCATTATACATCACTGGATATAAGGAGGTTATCAAATGAATTAGTTTATAACCTAGGAGTTTAGAATTCCACGTTGTACATAAACCTATATTTGACAGCAAGAACGCCTAAAAATCTGGGAAGCATAAATGAAAGTCAACTATTTAAGTGTCATGGCAAATACACATTTTTCTTAAGCAAAATGCTTTTGAATCACCAGGAAATACTTCCATATATGGATAATAATGCAGCACCTTTAAATGTAGCATATTGAAACCAGTAAAGTTATGAATAACATTAAAGTCTTAATACGTAGAAGGACTGAATATTTTAACTAGAACATGAGGAGGAGATACTATCAATCACAATATGAAAATCTGTGGACAGTAAATGTGAGCCAATCCGTTGGTACAGTCCAGCAATCTCCCTCCAGAGCCATCTGACGGAATATTCCCCAGTAATCCCATTGATGTTTTCAGACGGTGTCACTGCCTCCAGTTATCCAACCCATGGAGACCAGTTGGGTCTGTACCAAACCAGGATTAACCCCTCTGATGACCCTCATTCGTTTGATCCGGCAAGAGATATTTTTTTATGCTTTTATGGGAATTCCTGAGCTTCTACAAGAAAAGCTGTTTGAAATCCATGTTGTGCTACAGGTGAGAGGTAAAAGCTTGAAATATATGTGGTTGGAGCTGAAAAGCAAAGCAGTACTGGATGGCAACACAGACTGAAACCCCACAGCAGTTGGGAGACACTTGTTAGTGTCACATTACAGCCTTGACGATGGATAGCTTCCTGCCTTGGCAGTGGGACTTGGACCATCAGCTTTTATAAGAAGGTGGGATATGCATGTGCAACCTAAAAACAAACCAAGCAAATTTGGGTGCGAGCGTGTTTGAAATTACATCCATCCTCTCGCAAGTGAGTGTGTGAGGCGGAACAGGAAATGGCCTGGATGTGCAGAATTCCTCATTTCCCTTATGACCCGCTCTGTGTCTGGAAACTCCAGCTGTCCTTCTGTTTTCTGCACCACTTACTGGGAAGGGGAGGGATTTGAGGGTGTGAGAAGACAAGTTGAAAATGAGGTCCAGACTCCTCCACCCTTACAGCCATCAAATTGACCATTTTCTGAGGCCTTGTGGTTTGCCAGTTTACAATTCAGTCATTATCATTTCTTGATTTGGGTACGTGTGGCTCCAGCGACACTCACCGACTCTTGTTTTAGGGCTACTACACATTTAACAACACAATACTTTCGAGACTCAAATTTCTAGACTTCTAAATAAAAAATATGAATCGAGTAGTTTAAATTCATGGGAGATATCTCTGCTCAGATCCAGCTTTAATTACGAATCCTTGAAATACAGAGGACAGTAACAGATTTATGGTTGGCTTGTTGGAGAGGAGGACAAAAATATTTAAATTACAGCCCAACAGATGGATGAATGGATAGATTGACAGATAAATGCAATAATAGATTGACAGTGAATGGATGACATGAATCAATGCAACAATGGATTGATAGATGGTCAGATGGATGACTAGTGGAGGGATGGATAAACAAATCAACAGATCGATTGATGGTTGGATAAAAGATAGACACAGCTATTCAATAATAGGAAAAACAGTATCCATGGTTTCATTTTGTCTACATTGACCCAGAAAATACTTAGGTTCCATATTTTCAAGACCTTTCCAGCCTGTATAGGAACTCTGATTTAATTTACATCAGATGAAATGTCAGTCTTGATTAAATCTAGACAAAAATGAGGTAAAAGAAAATAACAAAAACCCAGAGTAATAATCAGTGCATAACCTAAAACAAAGCGCTCTTCGACAATGACTCTAGTTATGTCATCCTAATGGAATCACAGCCTCAACCACTGATCCTGCTGCAGGTTTAAGTGAATTACCACCTGCGGCCCAGCTTTTAAGCTTATGGACCATGACCTGGCCGAGATGGGAGGAAGCTGCTGTGTGTCTGAGAGTGTGTATGCGCAGGAGCATTATCACCACTGAATGCCAGCCTTGGCCTTTTCCCTCCTGATACAGAGCTACGCTATTCTGTCTTATCTGAGCATGACCGACATTGATCTGGATGGGTCAGGGGTCTAAACTGAATGAGCAGAGGTCAAAGGACTACCCAGAGGAGTCTCTTTTCCTAGGTCTTTTTGTGAACGATTGCTGTTGTAGCTGATGAATCAACAAAAAAGGAATAAAGAGAAGAAAGTATAGTGTGTTTTGTCTGGCCTGCAGAATCTGTTTTTGACAGTTTCTAAAAGTTAGGAAATCAAAATATTTTGAATAACACATTAAATAAATTTTTTACCATTTGAAATATTATCAGCCAATCACTGTATGATCCCAGCTGATCAAGGGGAAACCGGCCAAACTTAGGCCAACTATCTTGTAAATCGCTAATCAGAAACAGAAATGTAGTCTTCTGACAAAAAAAAACTCTTCTCGTGAAACTAGAGAAAGTAAAGAATTTAGCTCCGACAAGAGGAAAGAGGTAGGAGGAGGAAAAGCGAAGGAAAAGAACAGATATCTATCTTTAGCCGTTCAGTTCAAAGAGTGTCAAGAAGATTAGAAGAATGCCAAGTAAAGACTGTGTAACAAAAGGAACAGATAGTGTATGTAAATTTTGAATACTGCTGAAGAAATGCTTAAAAGTGTTGGATTTTTGGTCAAGCACCTCTCCCATTGTGCACTGTGTATTTTTGTCACCAGAGAAAGTAGGTTAATAAGTGACTAACTCCCTGACTTCTAGTCACATGACTTGGAATGACTGATCCTGCCTGTGGGATAATTTCACACCTAACTTGACACACATGAGGTGCCAAACCACTGACATCATGTCAGATCAAAAGTTTTGGTTGATTATTTCTTTGTCATAACAAAGAAATAATTACTTCTTGGTAATGAATCTCTTGCAATTA
Organism: Girardinus metallicus; assembly: GCA_903067095.1. Lineage (NCBI taxonomy): Eukaryota > Metazoa > Chordata > Actinopteri > Cyprinodontiformes > Poeciliidae > Girardinus > Girardinus metallicus. The sequence continues at coordinate 39,165 of CAEGAE010061218.1, read as the reverse complement.
GAAAGTCTTTCAATTAAATTGCACCACATCTGTAGAGTTTATACATTTGTGTGTGTTGTACCAGAAGAAAAAAAATCCCTTTCTGTCAATTAAGCTTGTTTGGTTATGCCGTTATGCAACTGATTGAACTGCATAACGGCAAACAACTTTTCTTACATTTGTGCCAAGTTTGTAGTGCATTTAAAAAAAACAAGAGATCTACACCAGGAGGCCCCAGATCTCCCTGCTTCTTTCCATTAGTTGGAGAAAAATGCATGAAATTACATCACAGGTCAGGCTGGGTCTTCTTGGCTGAATCCTCGCTAAATTCAGTTTGTGTAATGCCAGCAGAGTATGCCTGACCATTTGGTTCCCATTAAAACGTCATTTGAGATTGACTAACAAGTTTTATGATTCAGCCAGACAAGTAGTAGTCTTAGGTCTGAGGAGTTTACAAGAACGGTAAGTTGCTGACGTCTCAGTTAGCAACAGGCATGGGTCACTGGAGGTTTTCGTAAGCAGAGAACAGTCATTATGAGGAATCCTGATTTAAAAAAAAAATAAAAAACATGGTTACGTGTTCAAAAGAACTTTTGAACATGTAACCAGGAACAGAAACTCTGCTTTCCGTTCACTGAACTGGGAAAGAGAAGCATGGAAGTCCTATCTTGCCTGATTCATGACCAGTGTTTCCAGTTAACATTCAAATACCAAAAGCTCAATAAATGTGGGTTATAAATAAATCCTTTCATATTTCAAACAGACAGGAAATACGAGGGCTGAGAGGTGGAAAATTGACATAACTAAATAAACAGTTTGGTATCCAGATACTTCCGCTTGAGCTGATTTTTCCATCAAGTATTTCTAAACAGGCTATTTCTAGATTAAATGTTGTCTCCATGAACTGAAAACTGAATCAATCTAGTTCTTATATCCATTTTTCCCCCCATATTACCCTCGCAATGCCACCTCCCAACTGAAAAGCCTTAACAAATTATATAATAAAGTGAGCCAAAATTAAAGGGAAGCACTATGGAAAATAAGAGAGTAGGGAACAAGAGGTCGTTAACAGAAACTCATCGAACTCTAAGGAAGCATGAATAGCTGCTGCGGTGCTTGGCTGTAAACAGATTGGGAATTCTTCAGAGTTTAGTGGGATACAAACATTTAAAGCTCTTAAAGTCGCTGGCAGCAGATGCAGGAGTTTCACCACTGCTAGGAGTGGCTTTAAATCTGCCAGGTCTGAGGATTACAGCTAATAGGCCAGTTAAGATGTTCCCCAGTACAAAGTTAGAGGAGAACAATTTGGGGACAAAGTGGTGCAATTAACCCTCCTGGTGGGAAAACATATACACAAAACAATGCTAACGGCTAGCATTAGCTTCCGATGCTCCTAACAGGCTAAATCACATTTGAAGCCAATTAAACTAATTTAAGATTAAGCTATTAACGGGTCTATTTTTACATTGGTGTGGAGCATAATTTTCATGCATCCAAAAAAAAAATTCCCATTAAAACTTGAGAGTTTCTTAATCAAGTTTATTACATTTTTGTTACCCTAGCAGCTAGTTTAAGAGGCCCCTCATTGGTTGCTGGTCATGTTGCCCTTTTGTATTATTGCAGTCCTGCTGTTTTCAGACTCAACTTTTAGATTTTTTGTGGCCCGTGCTGCTGTTCATCCCTTAAAAAGTCAACTATTTAAGGCCTGGCATTAAGCAGTTTTAATATCACAGGAGATTTGAGCATGTTTATGATGAATATCGCTCACAGTTTAATCAATTAAACTAATAAGCAAATATATATACATGCTATTTATATACAATATGGTCCAATTTGAAGGTTTTCATCCTCAACAGGATAAATTTCATCCTCCTGCTCATGTCATCCAGTATGAAATGTGCTTCCAGAAAGATTATGACTCATGTCTTACACATACATGCGTCTAGATGTCAAAATAGCCTGCATGGGATAAACTGAAGTCATAAAGTAGACACTGAAATCCCAAGACATAAGATATCACAAATGACATTCTGCATCACAATGAGCCTGCTTAAAAGCCTGTAAAGTCCATCTTGTGATATCGCGTGTGATGAGCCTGTCAGATCGAGGCCGTCGTCAAAGAACAAAGCCTCCCGGTCTTGAATGCTTGGTCTCATTGCCACAGAGATGTAAAACAGATTCGATCTCTCTGCAAAATGTCAGAATGTCTAATTACTTCCAGGCTTATGTTTGAAACACAGATGATAGTCACTCACTCATATCCGCTGCTATTTATCCTTTTCTTTTTTGTTCCTGACAAAATCCAAACCACAATAACACAGAAAATATATAAGGCAGTACAAACCTACCCACTCACTGTGCAAATGAGAAAAACCCTCTACAAGGAGTGGCTTTCTGTCTCAACTCCAACTTCTAACTAGCTGTGACTGACCTAAATCTTTGACCTTTAGTGAATGTGATATGCCACTCTAAAGGTAACATAATAATGTTTTAGTTGGATAAATATTGGGTTGATTCTGGTTAGAAAAACAAAGATGAAGCCTATATCTGAAAACTTTCTGCTTACAACTTTGACAATTCTGGGTAATCCCCGGGTAACTGTGGCTCATCTTGCAATTAGAAAGATGTGGGTTTGATTCCAGCTTCCTCCTGCCACATGTTGATATGCGTCTAGGCAAGGCACCAAACCTCAGTGTTTTTGCATCTGTGAGTGCAACTAGACTAATGCGGCTCTACTGTAGAGCACTTTAAGTCGTTATAACAACAATATAACTCAGTTCATTGTTAGCCAGTATGTCTGCGTTTCATTAGACGGACATGAGAAATGACAATTTCCGGTTACAAGCGGCCAAAATTTTCATGAACAACAGTCTTTTGGTAACTTCACAGTCATGGTCAAGCTACTCTGAAGGAAACCCAGACCGAGTTTACAGTAAGCAATGCTAAGCGAGCTAAATTTAAATTGCTAATACAGGAAAGTTAAAAATGTCAGGAATTGTGCACAATTCAATCTACATATAAGATGTGAGAAGAAATCCGTCTTTTGAGGCAGACAAGTCATAATAAGCAATAAAAGAATTCATCGCATGACAAATTAAAACCAAAAGCTGGATGAAAAATAGTCTTCTGTCTGGTGCACTGGTATTAACTACTCTTGTTTTTTAAAGGGCAGTTTTGTTTACGTAGGCTTTGTAATTAATTTAGTTTATTGTATGTTTTTTTTTGGTGTTTTGGATATTTAAAATGTCTTCCAGTTTCAGTGTGAAAAGTTCATTAGAATTTGAAGTTTATTAATCTTTGAGAATTTGTTTTTGCCTTTGCCATTGTATTACTTGAAAATGGCTTCAAAGCAGCAATTTTATATTTATTGCAATAACTTCTGGGACAATTTATTGTCCAGCAAATTTTGTTGTTCTCACAGGCCTTTTTTGAAGGACATATGCTGTTCTTTTTGTATAGTTGTCTTTTATTTAGATTAATTTGGCGGATTGTAATCATTTTCAGTGATGCAAAAGAAAAACTGTAATCATCCCCAAAATATCTGATCAGTGCATCTATAGCAGTCACCGACGTCTGTTTTGGCATAGTTTCTGAAATGTGGAAAATACTGTAAATATCTTAGAATCAATAACACTCTCATCTTCCACTGAATATTAATGTCACCGTGTTTTCATATCAGGACTGTGGTAGTAAAAAAAGCGACATAGATCACATATAAAGGAGGGACTGTTGTGAGGACAGATGAGCTGGCTAAGTGCAGCAGAGGAAGAAAGGGGTTGATGGATGGACACAATAACAGGGGAAGAGCTACCATTAGACTGTGAATAGAGTCGGGGGCTGATTGCCAAAGCAGCGGCTCCGGCGACATCAGTCAAGCACGAGCAACAGCCACCAATCAGACACACGCATGAGGAGTCAGGATCAGTCGAGTGTGGCATGACACAGCGATCCCGGACGGTTTATACAGCCAATTAAGAAGGAGGGGTGCATAAAGAGCTGAGGGGAGCCGGAGAGAGGAGAGACAGACAGATGGAGAGCAAAAGCTGCACAAGCCCAACCTGGAGAGGAGGGGGATAGTGGAAGTGCACGGTCACACTGGTGGGTGGGAAGTGTGAGGACGCAGCAAGCTCACCAGTATCACGGCGAGGCGAAATTCAGCAGCAATTGTCATGGCAACACACGCACAGATCTCTGCCACACGAGCCTCATCACTCGCTACGCTAGTTCCTTTAACCACAAACAGAACAATCATGTGCTGGGTTCCATTGTCTGTCTGCATGGAAACATCAGCAATAAAATAAACAAGAAACACAAAGGCGATCTGTGCTAGATGAGAGCTCTCAGAATATCAACTCTGTTCGCTCATGAACAAACATTACAGAGGATGCGTCAGCTTCCCTGTAGGGCATGAGCCCAAATGTAAAATCAATATTCCTGTCTTTTCCCTAAAGAGATCAGGTTCCATCCAGATGCATACACCCCATACACACACACACATGCAGAGGGGCTCAGGTGGTCTGCTGTAATATGTTCACACACCCACACCAACTTTTAAACATGATGCAGCACTGCTGCTGCAGCAGCAGAGGCTGGGAACACAGAGATTATTCAGCGTTTGGTCAGCGGAGGGTTTAAATAAACCAGACTGCACCTGCAGTGTGAATCAATCAGCGTCAACGCTGCTTCAAATCAATGGTTTCTGCAAACAGGTATTAGAAAGTGGCATACCTGACAATATTATATGCTGGAAACTTTTGGAGAATGTGACGGTTATTTATCAACACTTCATATTTTTGTCAGCATTTCCCTGCGAAGGCAGTCAGTTTGATTAAGCAGACAGAAATTTATTGATGAAACAATTACATTAACCACAGTAAGCATGATTATTTTTGCTGGCATTGTGTGCTTCCTAGAAGGATTAACAACATTAGAGTTGCATTATGTAGTTGGTGCCGTTATGTTTTCAGATTAGGGCTGCTACTAACAATTATTTTAGTAATCGATTGTTATATCCAATATTCTGATGATTAGTTGGATAAAATTTTAAAATTCTGCAGATATATCATTTAACCACTTACTTCTGTTTTTACACAATATTTGAAATACAATAAAAGATGCAAATAATTAATTCATTTTTTAAGTAGGAAAACTAATTTCATTTTGAAAAATGAAATATCTATAGGTAATCCTTGATCAAGTGCAGCAACTAAAAAGTACTAATATGCTGATTAATTTTTACATTAATAGTTGGAAAGCAAAAGGTGCTTAATAGCATATTTTTTATCAGGTGAAGCAAAACATGCTACTTGAGCTCAAGGTGGAACATATTTACATACAGAAGTTTTTTTCATCTTAAATGTATATATTGTTTTAACTATTTTGGCTTAATTATGTCTCCAAGTGTACTGTTCTTTCAACAAATGGCCTATTTTGAGTCTGTATACACCAGTTAACGATTACTAAATGAGTTAACTATTATTTCGATTGTCGATTAATCACAAATGATTCAATTAATCGTTAAAACCCTACTGGGATGGACTAAAATTAGTATCAGCAGAGCTTTCCAAAATCGGTCATCTGAAACCGGCTACAAAAAATTTCTGATTGGTGCATCTGAACTGTGAAAACTGTATTTTTCTGTCTAGAAGAAAATCTGCAATAGTGCATCACAATGAAGTTAGTGTAAAGACAAACAAATGTCAGTGTCGAGGAGGAATGTCTCTGTCTCTTTCTGTCTTCTGTCCATATCCCTCCTGCAGCTGCTGTTTGGTTTTATCCGTCTCATTGGGCAGACCCGGAAAATTTGCCGGACTCGTTTCCAGCCATACCTCCTCCAGCATTCCTCGCTGTGCCAGGAACGCACAATCACGTACCACATCCCCCCCAAAGGCCTTCATGGCTGCATCTCAGAACCGGCAGGAGAGATCGGCTCAAGGGTTGCGTTTTAAAAACGCCTGCGCCTGAAGAAAACAGTTGCCATGATAACTGTGATCAGCTGTGCGTGATGTGCACGGCTGTGCAGATGGGCGTGCCGAGCGATACAGACAGCTGAGTGGAGGTGTTAGTGGGAGTCTGTGAGTGACACTGAAGCGGTGTGAATCGCCAGCAAGCAGCCACGAGCTCGGTCTGGTGGTTTATTTGTGTTTGTTTTGTTTAGCTTCTCCTATCAAAAGGTCTTGTGCTCCGTGAGTCGTCGGCTCATCACAGTCACACAATGTTAAGTCAGCAGTCTAAACACAGATTCATCTGTCTGAAAGACGAAGAAAAGCAGCAACTTTATCTTTTTTTCTGGATGAATGAAGCCCACAGTATAGCTGCATACTGCTGGTCAGCTGGTTGAAATAAGACTTTTACATTTTACTTTCCCTTTGTTTTTAAGTAGGAAGATTTGGGGCGATTCTGTATCAAAAATAGAAAATTATTGAAGTTTGAAAACGATATTTTTTTGAACTGCTTCACATGACGCATTCAGATACAGCTGGGACACTAAAAATCCAATTTTTATACATGATTTATTTCTCAAATATGGGTACAATCTTATTCAAAAATGTCAAAAAATCAAAATGGGCTGTTTTCAAGTGGTTATATTGTTAATTTATTTATCCAGGTGTTGACAATGCCTTCTAATTCTTCTTTATTCCTTTAAGAAAATCAAACCAAATCGCTAATCAGTTCTATACTTTCCCAATTTTTTTAATTAGTTTACTTCTGATTGAAATATAAAAAATCTCATGTTTTATTTATTTCTCTTGACTGAAGCGTATTGGAACATGACTTTAAACACCAAATACATATCAAACTGTGATTGTTGTGTACCTTTACAAGCCTAGTAAAAACGACAGCGCATATTCATTGGTTTTTCTGTGGAACATAACTCCAATTTATTGGAGAAAACTGGGAATGACGTCCTGTGTTAACCAACAGACCTCCATGTTATGCTGTGAGAATCTCCGTCTCTTTAGTAAAAACATAAGTTTGACAACCAAAGATATAGACAGCAAAGAGGAAACTTCTAAATGCTATAAAGCGAAACATCTTTCTGCAAACCACAGCTACGATTCAACCTCACATGCTTCCACTTAAGTCAAGAATTATCTCCTTCGGTGAGGAAGACTCTCCCCTCCCCTCTCATTTAGCTTTGATTTACACAACCTTCGGCCTTTTGGGGCGTAACCTGTGTGCTCCTCAAACACTGAACTCACAACAACAAGCAAACAACACAGATCTCTATTGTCAACAGGGAATGCCACTTAGTTAAAAATGTATTTCAGTCAGATGACTGATGGTGCTGGTTTGAGAGCGTAGAGCTCCAGACATGCATGTCGGAGAGACTGCAAAATAGCCAGGACATTAGGCCACCAGAAACGGAGCTTCACAGGACGCTGTCTGCAGGATTCCTACACATTCATCTAGTAGATACTCCATAATTTCTGTTTATTTACAATATTAGACACCAAAGTTTACTTATAAATTATGGCAGATATTTCTAGAGAGGGCAGGAATGTGAAAAATAAAAATTATAAAACAAAAAATGAATGGAAAGAAGGGAGAAACAAGAAAGGAGGATAGCAGGAAGGGATGACAAGAAAAGTAAAGAATAAAGGAAAGAAACTCAAGTAAGGAAGGAAGGACTCAAGATAGCAATGAAGTAAAAGAAAGAAGAAAAGTAAAGGAAAGACAAAAAAAGAAAAAAGGGAGGAAGAAGGACAAAATATGATGTGAGGACATCAAGGAGGAAAGAAGGAGGCAAAAGAGATGAAAGTGAGAAAGTATGACATAGGGGAGGAAAGAGGAATGAAAAGGAGGTCAAGACCCATGAAAGGAAGGAGATGGAAGGAAGGACAAAAGGAAAGTAGGAAGAAGGAAAAAAGAAGGATAGAAGGATGGGACAAAAAAAGGATGGAACAATGGAAGGAGAACACAAGATTGGGTGGTGGGGGCACCAACGAGGAAGGAAGGAGACATAAGCAATTCGAGATGTTCACAAAGGACTCCAGAAAGTAAGCAGTAGAGAGTAAGGAAGGAGGACACAAGAAAAAAAAACAAAGCACAAGCAAGAAAGGAAGGAAAGAAACAAGGACATGAATGAAGAGCACAACATTGCCTAAATGTTGTGCCCATTCCCACACTTTCCAAGGTGTGGAAGTATTTTTTCCTCACTCCTATTTTCTCTATCCATACTCACCCAGAGCTGGAAAATACTTGGATCCCATTCCATACTTTAAAAAACTGTATAGGAACTCTGGGCTTGATGCTTTCCAGAAACCTGCCCTTTCTTTCACCACAAGGAAAAACAGCAATGTCAGCATTTACCAACTATAATTTACAGGAACTCTTACCTCTGAAGTGGCTTTTCCTTTCTTCCTACTGAGGGTAAAGGTCAGACCACCACTCCACTCTACGGCTGGGCTTTTATCCCCTGGAAAAAAACAAAACGGAAACCATGATCAGACATGAGCAAGTTTCTGACTGAGCCTGACGTCAACTCGCTGAAGTTGGCATCTTGAGTCAAACGCTACAGACGGACTTTTGTGTTTCTATTTGCGCTGCAGAAGAACAGAGATACTCGACAGCTGGAACTGATCGCAGCGAGTTCTCCGTCACAAGAATGCCGAGGATTAACTGGGAAGGGTGCTTGAGCGAGAGACTTAACTGTGCTCAGGCAAAATGACTCGCATAGTCAGAGAAACGCTCTCTGTGAAGTTCTTAATGTAATCAGCCAGTGTTCCTCCTAATACTTCTAAATTAAAACAATTCAACTTAAAGGGAGGAAAACTACCCTGATAAATGCACACAGCTGGATGAAAACTGTACCATGCCTTACCCAGTAATTTCTAACATGAGTCAAAGCAGAAGCCTTGCTCAAAATGTTAGGTGTGTGTCAATGTGACTCATGAGTCTGCAAGTTTTAACACTTCAGTGGGTCATTAACTCACTACAGTGCTGAGTCATGCATTAGGAGGTTGTTGTAGATAAAAAAAAAACAAAAAACAAAACTACATGTTCAGGGTAAATAAGCATTTTAAACAAGCATTTCTACACACTATGGCAGTTTTGAGGTCATTTTGAGCAGAAACAAGCCCACAGCATCACAGATTTAGTTGCGGAGTGTGTGAGAGGTAGGCAGCTGATGTTGTGGCTAACTACAGAGAAGCTGCTCCTGCTGGCCTCAGCTGTTTCTTTTGCTTTCCTGCACGCCAACTGTTGTTCGAACGCAGCATGTGGCCTTACAGGCAAAAGAAAACGAGCGTGTGTTTTCACAGCAAACAGACTCCCTGCAACAACGGAGAGAGTGCTGTAAAGAGATAGTATGACAACTTGAGTCATCCTTACACACGTGCCATAAAAAAAAAAACATAATTGCCCCGTTAGATTATAGGTCAGGCCACTCTTGTAATTTGCAGACGGTCGACGCGTGATATCACTCAGTCAACACAGGGCTATTGAACAGGTGTGGCAGTGACATATGGGTCTGCGCAGCTGCAGGGAACAACAGTTGCCTCAGTCACAACAGCGAAGGCGCCGCTTCGCAGCTGCTCCGCTGCTGAAAACAAAGGCAGGTCTGCGGCACACGCGCAGACAGACAAGATCGGCTTGCCGTCAAAATGCAGGAGTGCTAAAGAAAGCAGATCAAGCTTGCTTGTATATTCAGAAGGTAAAGTGTCTATTTAAATTAAAGTGAAGGCAACCCACTCCAAAAAATAACACACCTCCCCTGTGTCATCAGTTAACGTCACACATAGGGTTCAGTGTGGTGGACACAGGTGTGTCCTTGTCTCCCCGCTCTAAAAGTTCGGCTTTGGGTTGCTCATTTCCTGTCTGGAGCAGGAAGTGGGAAGAAGGGAAGGGCTCTGAGCGAGCAGGGGCGGTTATGATGTCACTGCAGGAAATAAAGGCAGGATTGTGTAGGAGTGAGGGGGGAAATACAGCAAACAGACGATGGCAGAGAAAGAGCACTACAGTGGTTTACAAGCATGTCCAAGATGGCGAAGTTCACACAGCAGCACACAAATCATCTACACAAATCAAACATGATCCTCAATTCTCCAAAGTTCTGTTATAAGGGGTCAGTTTTTAGTAAAATTGCCTTTTTTATGGCTTTATATCATGTTATAATGTTATTCCCTACTCAAAAACATACGCTTGATTTTTTAGATGCATGTTTGAGAAATCCTTTAATCTCTCTTGGTAACCATTCAGCTGTGCAAACCCCTGGGTGGACCTAGCTCCGCCTTCAATGTGCAGCCGTTGAAGGCAGCTCCACCTCAGAGCAGCAGCTTCCAAACTTCTGAGCTCCCCTGCGACACCCTCACTCAGCTCCTTCAGACTAGCCAGAAGCAATTAGCAAACACCTGTTGGAACTGTGCATCTGCTTAGCTCATATGAACTACTTCTCAGTGCATCGCTGGTAAGAAATGTTGTTAAAGCTTTAATAGAGGAGCGCTGTTGAGATGACTTCCTGAAGGCAGAGTGTCAGAAAGAGCAGGAGCATCAAATTTACCAAGACAAATTTCTCTTAAGTCATATTTGACATATGATTTAAAAGGTGACAGCTACTTAACTGAACTATGAAATGGTACTATGCGCTTCAAAAACACATAATGCTGCCCCTTTAAAATGTTTTAACCAGGCAGAGCTAATAACTGCACCACAGTCTGGTTTCTGAAAAAGATGGAGCTCAGCGCTGACCCTCAACCTTCCTGAAAGGGGTGCAGAAGGTGACCATCAGCCAGCCGTTTGATGATGTGCCACAAAATCGACCGGCAATCTGAAGGCATTAGTATTGATCAGTGGATTGATTTTGTTTCAGGTTAAGTGCAGTCGACCTCTTCATTGGGTCAATACAAAAACTAAATATATAAAAAAGATTTAAAAAATCACTGCTAAGGTTGTTTGATCATCAGTGCCTTTGAATCGGTATAATTTGAAGGAGCGCTCCACTGTGGCCTGGAAGGTGCTAGGTTCGAATCCCAACTGAAATCTGGTGACTGTGGAGGTCATTAGAGCACAGGGAGCTCATTGTCATGGTAAGAAAATCAGTTTGAAAGGGACTTAAGCTTTGTGACAGAGTATTATCCCCGCTGGAAGTGGCCATCAGTAGGGATAAGGAGTTCAAAGTGTGCAAAGATTAGACCACCTTACAGCTGAAACCACGAAAACTTAGACGTTACCATCTAGATGTCACAGCTAAAACTGAGCGAGAGTCCAACTGGAGGTGGAAAAGCTCTCGTGTCATATCGGACCATAACCTGGCACCGAAACACATCAACCTGCACCGAACCGCTCAGCAAAAATGAGGCATTTTCACTGACGTGAAGTAAGTTTATAGCAAAACTTACTTCACTTTGACTAGAACTATTGAAGCACTTAAATATCACATCACATCCCTACTAAAAGCATCATGTTCCTCCCCTCTGATAGGCTAATTTGGTGTGTAAACAGACAGCTAACTCATAAACTGGCTGGTTAAAGTACAATGTAATTAAATATGTTTTATGTTCTGCTGTTTTAATTAGATTTTATATTATTTTCTGTTCTGATCCTCATCTGTGCCACTCGACTCTTAGACTATGCCCTCTGATCAACCCCCAGCAGAAAATATTTATAGGAGCTTTATTTATTGACATACCACAGCCACATTTAATTGTTATTAAATGATGGTTTTTGTGTATCATACGGTGGAAAACTTATGCAGCACCTCTAGAAACTGCTTATTTTTCAGATTTCTTCACTGTTATTTGCTATTCTTTAGGTAGAGATGAAAAATATAACAATTTAAATATAAAAAAAAAAGATCCACGTAATTATGTTACATGTAGGACTGAATCAGAAACAATGAAAAAGTTGAACTTCTTTGTTGAGATCAGAGCTTAATTCCAGTAGTGAAGAAGTTATTGAGACAAGCTCTACTATTATTTAACATCATCTGTTTCCCCTCATACAATATGCAGTCTGGTTCTGATTACAGTGGGCCCATCTCCACTCCTCAGTGGGATTCTCCCTGCTCTTACTGAGCACTCGCCCCCTGGAAAAACCACACATGGTGGGAATTATGGAATAACGCTGTGTCAGGAATGTTCCCACGATGGCCAGTGGGATCTAATAGGGGTCCCACTGGTTGGTTGGCAGCCGGTTGGGTTTAGCAATAACATGCATGCAACGTTGCACAGTGAAATACTTGTATTAGCCCAACATGTTGGACCTGCTGCTTTCGTACTGGATCAGAGACGTTCCTTTGTGGAGATTTATTTGCGCCTGGGTTTTGCTTAACGACAAGGGAATATTGTGTACTCTATAACCTCACCACTGGCACGGCTTTAGAGCAGCTGATATTATTAAAGATACACATCTTTACTCATTTACACTGTCTTGCAAAACTGTTCACACCCTTCCAACTTTTCCACATTCAGTCAACGTAAAAGTGAAAAAGTTCAAGGTTCATGACTAAGGTTTCTGCAGGTTTCAACAACTCAAATTTAAGACCTAACTAAGACCATTATGAATGAAATTTAAGACCTGCATCACATACAAAGAAAACTGAGTGTTGTATGTAATAGTAGTGCACAGTTTTTTGCACAGAATGAATTGGTAGGTTGGCAACAGAAGTGAGATACAGGCAAAGACGAATGTTGTCCAGCAGACGGGACAAATTTACACTTACCTATGATAGACACAAAAAAGCTAGATAGCTAGATAGCAAGGTCATGCTAGCAGCTAGTTAGTGGTAGCCTCAACCGCCTTGAGTCACAGATCCTGACAGAAAAGTCCCACAAGAAAAATAAACTTCATAGAACATATGAGATTAAGTAGTCTCGCCACCACATAGTTAAGGCTAACTTATATTTTTTCTAATATATTTAAGAAATTTTAAGGCCTGCATTTTAGATACATGAATTTTGGACATTTTAAGGTTGTGCGGACACCTTGGTGACTGCTTTTACAAATCCCAGCTATCACCAGCAGCTATCATGGGGGTCAAGGCACAACAGCGACCTTTCCCTTGAGCTCTAAAAGTAGACAAAAGGGCAAACAAAGGGGCAGCTTACGCTTTACTCACCAAGAGGAGTTGGCTGTGAGGCACGTGGACCAAAATAATCAAAAATCACTGGAGAGTTAGGACCAGCCAAACAAAAAGAGATTACAAACGGTACTCAGCCACCAACTTAACCCAGAAACTCGGTCAATACAACCTTGCAGTCACTTTCAGAGCTGCTTGGGTATTAGTCCGACGGATTTGGATAGAAACAGTCGCACATACACACATCGCTTTATGAGATTAAGCTTGTAAGTTTGAGTTACTGTCAAGGGATTCTGCTTCAAAAACTGTGCCAATCCACTACTGCTACTGCAAGCACGGCCCGGCAGCCGGATTCTTTCCGCATTGTAGGTTACTGCAGTGAAACTCTAGATTCCTTTGCTGTCCTCAATAAACCCTGACGTGAAAAAAATAAATAAATAAAATAACAGAGCAGCCTGCCAGCATTAGCTCTTACAGTAAATTCAGAGAACTACATAGAGGCGTGTGAGAAAAAGAGAGGCTTCCAGATTTTGGCAGTCGATATGAGGAAAAAGACGGATGACCTCACCGCTTCCAAGTTGTTGTCTTTCGGATGAAAACTCTTCCACCCAAAGTGTTTCACATTTTCCAAACAGGTGCGCCTCTGTTTCCTCCAGCCTTTCTGATGGGGGTCACTGCTAACATCGAGTTCCCACCAATGAGCAGGGCAATCAGCCAGCTTCCCTACACTTCCTTGAGGATTCACTGCCCACTTCAGTGCTGCCTGTCGAGGACATGAGTGGGGTAACTTTCCTGCACATGGTTAGAAGATGCAAGAAGTGCATATTTAAACAGTGCTCAGCCCTAGTTTTTGGATCAAAGCTGGTTTGCAGCTTGAACTAAGCACAGAAACACTTGAAAAAGTTGGAGGATTTCAATAATGTATGGCTGCACCCAAGTAAGCGTGTCAAGCTGCAGAACAGCTTCTGTGGCTGCAGTTAAAGAAGAGGATAACTTGAAGAATCTGTTACAGTTTTATAATTTATGGATGTGTCTAACGGGGGGTTATGTTTAAATAAATTGAACTTTTTAGATGTGTTTTGGTTTAACTGAGCACTTAAGTTTAGCCACAAAACAGCCACTAAAAGTGTTGGATAATGATTTTTGTTGTAAATATGTCACGTAATTTGTTTATTTGTAATTATTCTATAACAAAGAAGTGTTTTAAATATGTTTGGAGGGCACTGTACCTAAATTCCAACACAATAAACTGCTCTGGGAATAGCAATACCACCAGATTAAACTGCATCTGACAGCCTCATAATGCTATCACCATTACATTTTCCCCGAATCACAAATAAAGCTGAATCCTCGGTGGATTTCACTGGAATTCAACCCCGAGGTCAACGGTTCATGCAGCAACCATACGCGCTGCTCTAAGCAGAGGTCGCTCACCTCAGCGTTTCAGGCCGAGAGGCGGGCATTTCGCAGTGGTGTGGGAGGAAACAGCTGTTTGATTTGTTTACATGGTTCCTCCATCACCCCAAAAACAAAAACAGAAGCAGCTTGCTCAAGTCGACAAGGTGGAGCAACGAAAAGCTGTTGTGGTTTGCTGAGAAGAACGTGAACTCTGCTCGGGTTCTGCTTCTGTTTATCTCGATAGGAAGGGTAATCGCTATTTCATTTAATTCACTATGGGATGTAAAGCAATCTAGTGAGTACGGTATAAATCCTGCTTCTCCATCTGCAGCTCATGAATCACCTGGTCTATAACTATCGGCCAGACAGCACAAACATATCTCCTGAGTTAGCACTTTGTGCACTCTCAGTAGTGCTCCAGCTTGCCTTAAGCATTCCGTGTCATCTCTGATCCAAAGAGCCATTATCCCGAATCCGACTCCACAGACAACCCATGCCATACATCATCCCACCTCGCTACTGTTGTGGTGGAGCATAATCTAGACCCGTGAAGAAAGAAACCAAAAGCCATAAATCACATCTTCTGCGTTCTCTGCACCGATATTGGATACAGCCGCTGAAATTCCAGACGCTAACTCCCACAGGGAGTGGGTTTGTGTTTTACTAATCTTGGATGTAGAGATCAGATTTGGGGTGATTGCTCAACTTCATTTGTCGGTGGGTGCACAAAGCCAACTCCCTGAGGAGTCTACTGTCTCAGGTGTCCATCATGCTGACTGCAGGTGGAAAATTTAACAACACACGAGATGAGGTGCAACCAGAAACTTGAAAATATAGTTTATCATAATTAAAACAACATCAGAATCCAAGCATATCATGTGTCAGAATGGACCAGTCAAAGTCCAGACCTAAATCCAATTAAGAATTAGTAAAAAGATTTGAAAACATTCAATCTGACACTGAGCTATTTATAAAAGAAAAATGAGAACATTTCCTATTTTTATTAGTGAGAAAATGATGAAACTATGAATCATTTTGCTTCTTTTTCAAACGTATGCACTAGTTTGTGTTGATTTGTCACACATATGAATCTAGTTTTTCATGTTTTCTCTCAGGTGGATACATTTAGCCAACCGACAATCAGCCAGGAAAGAAACGAGCCATCTGCAGTACAGTACAGGATAAAGGAAAAGGGTGAGGAGGGGGACAGAGGGTGTCACCCACCACAGAGCAGAGAGAATCGGCCACCTGCCTCTAGTTGGAGAAACTGTCATTATTAGCTGCCTGAGCTGCTTAGACAAACTGCAGGAGAAAAAAAAAAACAGAAGAAGACGCCAAAACATTTTTAGGAGAGAATATTCGCTCAAGCTTGCAGATTACTGCTGGAAACACAGAGCAGAGCGAGATGATGGCCTCGTTCTGCCTGCTCTAATCAGCGGAGAACTGGCTGCAGTGTTCATCAATTCCCCGCCTGAGCGCAGGCAGGTCATCTGACACGCCTCGCTTCCAGATGATGCATTAGGATCCTAAACCGTGCTGTTTTTTGTTTTGTTTTTTAAAGGCATAACTCCTTATTGTAAGTAAATGCCTTGGAAAAGGACAGACAACAGTGCAAACAAAGGCATAAAAGGGGTGTAACTAGACCTTAAAGTGTTTATTTCCATCAACAGAAGCGGGAATGAGCTAATCTTTGAGTGTGTTTATATGAATATGAAAAGGCCAACAGGAAGAGCAACCTGCTATCTGCAGCAACAGACGTTTTGCAGGCTACGGGCAGCCCTGTTTAGACATTTGTCTTTGTTTGCAGACATTAGGGGCAGCTGCCACCAAAGGTCAGTGAAATGTTGGCAGAGCGAGGCCCTGCAGAGGCTGGAGCCACGTGCCCTGGGAAAAGCTAAGGACACGCCCACCTTTCAGCCTGGTTTTACCCAAATCTCACTTGAACAGATATGTTTTGCTAGGTCTGCATTTGTGGCATCCCATTTTCATCTCCAAAGCTTCATTCTTTCACTCCTTGGTCTTTATGTTCTCTAATTTGGTCTAGCAAAGCGCCAAGATTTTTGCAGAACATCTGGATTTAAATTAAGATTAAATCACAGAAAGTTATTTGACCACTTCTGAAGGCAGACTGAATTTTAGTTATTGGTGTCGGAGTAAATGTGCCTGAAAGCAAACACATAGCACACTTTTCAGGTTTGTAAAAACACATTTCTCATTCTACTTCACAGTTGTGCACCATCTATCAAATAAAACCCCAATGAAATACACTGATGGTTTTGGTTGACAGCATGTGAAAAAGCTCAAGGGGTCTGCATAGTTTCACAAGGCCCAGTATCAGGTTCTGGACCCCTCATACACCCCCTACCGCAGTTCCCAGTTGAGCTGCGTTTGAAGTGCCATCCCCCTTATAGCTGCACCTCTGGCTGTAACACAAGCCGGGTAAACTTACACCGACCACCATCGGCACCTCCAGCCTCATCTTTTCAGCTTTTGTGAGGGGTGGTCTAGAGGGACTGACACACAAAAGAACATGAGCAGCTTTTTGGATAACCCATCCTGTGGCTCAGAATCATTCTTGAAGCTTAAAACTTACATAAGAGGGGTCGTTCTTACCTTATCAACAACACTCCAGGAATCAAAGAATGCTAAAAACAAGGAAAAAGATTATATTTTTGTAGCCTCAGGAAGGAAATCAGACTGAAAGTAAAACTTACAAATGCTTTTAAGGAGCTTTTATCTTGTTATACCACCCTAACTGGACTTTTATTGCAATATACTTGAATGCATTTCCTCATCTGCGATAACTCAGTTGAGGTGAAACTCACAGGCCTAAATAAGACAAGAAAAGTTGGCTCCAGCAAAAAACACAGCAAACATCCCACAGACCTTCCCATTTACACAACCAATTGTAATTAAAGTCTTCGGGAGCACTTCTGGACTGGGATGGAGAGCAGGAAACAGACACCACTAACAACACTCAAAGGAACACATCAGCGAGTTTTCCAGATGTGTTTTGGGGCATCTTTTACGTCACGACTCTGACAAGACAAAGAGGGAAATCTGATCCCGACGTGCTGCTACTTTTCTCTCACTTCTACTGCTTGAAGAGGGAGCATGCAGAGGGCTAGTGGTTATTTTCAGCCCATTAACTGCACTGTAAACGAATGGATGGTCTACATTGTTGCAGCACTGTCTCCATGCCCAGAATAATGTGCTACTAGTCTACTGCTTTCTTGATGCAAATCAAGTGTGCTATAAGGCCACAGACGGTCTATTATAATGCCACTGTGGGGAATAAAGGCCGGGCCAAGTGGCTCTTTAGTGGCTTTTTCTCATGTTGTTCAGCTATAAAATAAAAGTCATAGATTGTGAAAAAAAATGTCAGCAGAGTAGGGAACAAACTAGTCAGGCCAGCTTTAGTCACACACAGATATCCATGTGTTTAACAAGCCAAATAAGAGGCAAAACAGATGTAAATGAAGTGAGGTGGTTACCAAAAGAAAGAAAACGTCGAATGCTGGGTAATATAGAAAAAGAGGAAGGTAAAAATGCAAAATTGACAAAAACAATCATTCAAAAAGAAGGGGAAAATAACCTAAATGAAATCAGAAAAGGGTGGAGTTCTTGACTGGAAAATGATCGACTTCTCTGTCCAGTTTCCTGGACAAACAATAATCTTGATGTCTCTGTGTGTTTTCTGAAAGGACTGAAGGAGAACTGGGTGAGTTAGTGGGGCTTTAAAATCAATCCGCCGCTGTTGCATCACTGAGCCACCAATCGAGGTAGCTGCAGCTCCGTGTCACTTTGTTTACGGAAAGTTTGTCCAAGGTTCAACACCTAATGTTGCTTTTTCAAATGCTTCTGATAAAAATATCCAAGGCCAACGTCCGGTAATCTACTCTGTTTGAGTGCAGGACAACACCTTCAATGTGTATTAAGGGCGCCAACTGATGCACCATGGCATTCCTATAGCTGTCAGTTTTGCAATGAATCTGAAGAGGCTTCTGACTGAAGACTAAAGCTTAAAATTATGTTTGTAAGCGGTACTACAAACAACGACTACAGGCGTCGCCATGTTGAAATTTCGACTTCTTAACGTCAAAGCCATGACTTCAGAGGTAACTGAAATGCTGCATAAATCCTACATTGAAGTGTTTTGTGAAACAAACTTTTCCTCTGCCTTATGGTGCCCCTTAGGCCATGGCACCCTGGTGGAAAGCCATATCACCCATGACAACTCCTGCAGCCAGCTAGAAAGATAGGTCACTAAGGTCAACCCAGGGTCACCATCTTCTTGTTGTTCAAAACACTTCAAAGACTTCAGTGGAAAACAGTGGAAGGCAATTTTCAAGTCATAAATAATCATTTTATGGACACTTCAGGCTCCAATGAGAGCTGAGCACATAAAAAGGAGAACCATTGGTCAAACTGGCTGAATGTTATCCAATCTGCTGCGGCCAGCGTCACCCAACAAAGAGGATTAAACCGGTGGTGATGAGCTGCAGAGGAGGGATGGTTCATCACCGGCTAAACATAACTATAACACCCACAACCCGGTTATTTTACAGCATTTCTATCATGCTGTATTCCTCAAATTCAGCAGCAAAAGCCCAAACATTGGCTCGACATTCTCCTCGGCCATTACCAGAGGCTGAGCCAGCCTCCTCCCGGTGACAGGGTGGAGACTACATCTTTTTTTGTTTAGCTGGATGATGCAGGCAGGGGGAGAAACTAAATTCACCCTGGATATACTCCCGGGCAGCGTCAAAGCTGGGCTTTGCCAACAAAACTGACAAAACGCTCCCAAACAATGAGCTCATGTTGAATTGTCCCTCCCAGGAGAGCGGCGGCTCTTTTCCCAGTCGACCCAAACGCTGCACAGCCCCTCTCCCTGAGAAAGGGATTGTTCAATGGCCGCAGATGAGGCACACAGACTCCCCTCATTCAAACACCCTAACGCAGAAAACAGCCAACACACAGACACATACACAGGCTGGTATGGAAGGATATGTTTTTTTGTTTGCGTCTTTAAAGTCGGAAAGCTACTTCTTGTTTTCTTTTCCCCGAGGTCACAGTTTGGGATGGGCTAACAATGTGGATATACAACATTAAAGCGACATTTATGGGATTTTATCTATATAAATAGCTTTAATAAAACAGAATAAAAGCGATTAAAGTCCCCGACGTGCATGAATTGAGAATTAAATCTACTTACTGTGAAATGGGATTCACAAAGAGGCTTCCCGTTTTCCCCTCAGTGCTCTCCAAGATAATAAATAAATATCCTTGTCCTCAACGGGAGAAGATATCGGGACAAACTCCTGTTACGATGTGGATAATTAACGATTTAAAAATATGAGTCTATTTTAAACTGTCCTCATGTTTCCACACGCTCCCTCGCCTGCAATCCACAAATCTGTTCCCATTCCCATTCTTCTCTCCCGCAGCTGCTGGGGAGACACGCTGCGCGTCTCCGTCGTTTCCTGTCCAGCCCAGGAACGGACATGGACGCTGCCTTCAGGGGCCGTCGGAAATTACGTTAGGACAGGAGTATGGGGAGATGCAGCGTCTTGCAAAAAAAGTTAACACACAACTAAATATTTTATCACATCTGGTCACATTAAAACTACAAACCTTAAAGTAATTTTTTTGGGGGGATTCTGCATGAATAATTTTTTTCCGAAAAAAAAAAAAAAAGAGAAAAAAGATCCGAAAAATATTTTTGCGTTAATTCAGGGACCCAACATAATAGTTTCGATCCCTGTTTCTCAAACTGTGGTACATGTACCACTGGTGGTACTTGGGTTGCGTTTAGTGGTACTGCGGTGAAATTTCTGTATTAGTTATTTGAATACTAAATACAAATGAACTACTAAGAGATTAGTTAAACAGCCCAGTCAAAGTCTAGACCTAAATCCGAGAATCAGAGACAAGACATGAAAATTTATGTTCACAGACTCTCCATCTAATCTGGAGCTAATTTGCATGAAAAAAAATAGCTGCAAAAAAGGAAAGAGAGGTAAACCTTGTATAATTGTACATACACTACATAAGATCCCAATGAAATACACTAAATGTCATGTTGTGTGAAGATGCAGGAATCATTTCATGAACAGGGTGCTATCCTCAGGTCTGAGGTGGATGTTGCAGATTAAAAGATTGTTGTCATCCATATGGATCTCTGTCCTTCTTTCCTGATTTGAATGCTTCATAATCCTACAAACAAAATAAATATTTTCTTCCTTGTTAAGGTTTCTAACAACTATTAATGTAAGAAAACTGACGCAAATGGAAACGTGGACAGTCATTTTTTATTTTTAAGTCAAGACAGGCTATTAAAAGGAGGTAAACCTTGTCGGGTACCAATAATGAAGCCTACAGGAGGAGTGAGAACCACAAGCAGAATGATTATATAGTGCATTGTTGCCATCTAGTGGATCTACGTGAATAATTCTCCTTATTTTTTAATTTTTTTTTTACCGAGACTATGCTGACGCGTTTCAGACAAGTCACCATCTCCTATACCTGGCCTGAACATGCTTTGCTTGTACATGCTCCTTAGATAATGACTCATAATACTTTGTGTTTCTTAATCACTTCTCATAAACGTGTCTTTCTCTGCCTGTCAGCGTTTCCTGAAATCACACAATGTCAGGCACATAAATGTCAGCGGAGCGTTTGATGCAGTCAACCAGAGGGTTCGGTAAACACTCCACCTGGTTCACGGATCGAGTCACTGACCTTTTTTGTTTAGCTGTGCAATCACAGAAAGGCACTTTAGACGGTCGAATCTTTTCCCACATCCAAAGCGGAGATGTTTGGATGTGTTCCACAATGTTACATTAGGAGAAAAACAAACTAAAAAGGTAGAAGTGGATGCTGGAGGGTCATATTTTGAGCTTTTGGAAGCGACAGCACTGGCCAACTTCAGCCGCACTCACAAAAAACTTGCCAGTCTTTCTCTGCCACTGGCCAAACAAATTTTGGTAGAGGGAGTGTGATGGTGTTGATCTTGGCCATAAATGAAGGCAATCTTGAAGCAACGAGAAATTAAAAGTAGATTCTGCAGCAACTGGTAATACCTTACTTCCACTTTTAGGAACTGTTGGCTGAAGAATGTAATGCCATCCAACAGCACTGTGTAACCAAACTGCTGACCAGCATGACGTGGCGGCGTCAGGCTAACTTCAAACATCCAAATTCACTAAACAACACCCAACAAGAGTCAGTAGCAACTAAACTGCAAGTTTCCTTACAAATGTTGCACCATTTACAGGAAACTAGAGATGCTATCCGACATCTAAACTGCAAAAGGAAACATTTTGACAAACAGAAACAACTTCAGGACTTTGCAATAACTTTTGTTAGATGTGTGCTTTCAATCAAACAACACATAAAACCTCACATCATTTTATATTTAAATTCTTTACGCACCCGATTGTGCCGCATGTTATTTTAGTGTTAATTTTAAAGGAAGCACACTGATGTGACCTTATAGCTTCATTTTCCAGCAAATATGTTCTGTTTCTAACAAGGGTCATCTGGGGCGACAGAGGAAATAAAAACAACACGTATCAGTGTGTTTTGTGTGACCTGTGTGACTTTCATTTCTCCAATATGTACTTTCTGACAAAATAAATCTCAGAAGTTAAGCAGCACACATAAAAGAAATCAGGGGGGGAAAAAAGGAAATATTTGATGATTTCTTTGTTCAATTCATGGTTCATGATCACAAGCTGTGTGTCACAGGAGGTCATAAACCCCAGGAGAGAGCGGAAACTTCATAAGAGGAGGCGTTTTCTGCCACAGGATGTTTTCTCTCAAGAGGGCGCATGAGCTTCAGTCACTGCAGCTCTGTGGGTGAGCTTTGTTCGGGGGATAAAGTGAGGATATGATGTATTAACATGACAAGAACACGTGCGTGGAAGCGGAGTTGATTGTATCGGGGTGACAGATCAGATTCCTCTGCAAGCACACGGCTTCATGCAGCTCGTTCCAGGAGCTTAGAGTTGGTCGGTGATGAGGCGAGATCCTTCTGCTGGAAGCAAGTCACCGCTGTCCGTGCAGAAGACGGGACCACGATGGGAGTTTACTGGTTGTTAATAATCCTGCTGAGCTGCACGACATCTAGCAGATGCAACGGTAAGTTAAAAACACAATATAAGAGCTTACAAGTAACGGTAGAGGTTAGAATGACGATAGGAACGGTTATCAACTTTAGTTAGGCAATTCCAAAGAACACAATAATGTGTGGTACAAGTGTGGTTTCAAGTATGTTTTGAATTATTGTTATTTAATCTACCTATATGCAGTATTCAACAAAGTAGAAAATTCAAGAAAAGCAGAAAAATATCATTCAGCAACAAAGTTAAAGCAGTCGCTGCAAACAGCGTTATACTGGAGAAAAATGAACTTGATACACAATCTTGCGATGGCACAGGCGCAGCAACACTGGGTGACTCATCTGTGCCACTCGCTTCACAAACTTGTATTTTCATTATGCCTATGAGAGGTAAAAGTGCCAAAAATGGCTGATATCAAGCAGATTCCACTGTGGGCGTGTGGTTGCTGTGAAACAACCATTTCCATGGTTAGACAAAATTAAAGCAAAAATATCAAAAGGGGTGGATTTCTGAAGCTCTTTTTTAATAAAGCTCTTTTGATTTGTTTAAAGGACGTTTTGAAAATATTAATTCAGAACACATATTTAGCAATCAAGCATAAATGAAATGTACAATCACTGCTAAAAACTGAATTAATGCTTAATCCTTTTCACATTCTTCTCTTCAGAGCAACAGTGGGACGTGCAATGCACAACAACAGAAAGCCCCAAATATGTGTTTGTGCCTTGCCCAAACATGACTGCCGGACACGCCAAAACCAAAGACAAAGACATTGAGGTGACTTATAAGCTTTTCAAGAACCAAAAGGTGATTCAAGTGTGCCCCAATACTCAAAAACTGTGCAACCAAACCGATCCGGACATTCACCCAGAAAAAGACGAGAACGGGACACTTACTGGTTTCAGGCTTACGCAAAAAACAAACCCAAAGCAAGCGATCTACATGTGTGAGGGGAGAGTTACTTATCCTCCTCCTGTCATCAGCTACAACAGTACAGTCCTGATCCTTGAGGAAGGTGAATATGTCAGAGATGACATCAAAACTCATTTCAATATTAAGTGTGCATATTGTAGGATTAACTTAAAAAAAAACTTTAACATATGGTTCTTTCAGGACAAGGATGCCCGCGCAAAAGAGAAGAATGTAAGCCAAACAAACCAGAAGAGCAAAGAACAGGCATACCTGTATGGATCTGGATAGTGGTTGTTGCACTTCTTAGCACCTACAGCCTAGCAGCTACTATTATTGCCTTGATTATCTGGGTAAGTAATTCCTGAATTTCACCCATCCCAAGAAAACTAAATCATTAATTGATTTTTTTTTTTTTTTGCCAGTGCAAAATCAAAATATTTCTTTTTTTTCTTTTTCTATAGAACAAAGTAAAACAAAGTTTCTCTGCAGCTAACAATCCATTACAAATATTTTGAACAGCTTAATAATGCATTATAACCTTGTAACTAAACATTTAGGAATCTGTGGTGGTAGCAAAAACACCAAAAACACAAATTGGATAATAAAACGTCTATCAACAACCTTTGCAACACTTTAGAGACTACCAAGAAGTAAACAAACATTAGACATCTAAATGTTTGTTATTAAATGGCGATTATAAATTAATTATTACCTAACCCACAGTAAATGTTAATTGGGTATTAATAAATGTTAGACAACCTTATTGTTATTCAGCATTATGTAACTAACATTATCAAATGTTTCTAAAGCAAATATTAACAAGAAATTTAGAAACGTTAAGCATAAAAATTAAGCATTTTTAAATGTAATTTAAGTATGCAGGTTGCAGTGTACTGATTGTAATAATGAAAAACTGAACACTGACAGAATCAAGAGAATGTTTGATTTCCTGGTTGGATGTAAAACATTCAACTTTCTCTTCAGCTCTTTCACAAGATTTAAAAAGTTACTGAAGTGACTGATTACAGCTGGAAATGTTGGGCCAAGCTGGAGGTTTGTGAATGTAACTTCCAGCCAGTCTCCACATTTGAACATCTCACTGAATAACAATTTCACACCCAGACGGCGGCATGCTAAACGACAAGTTTTTGCTTGATCAGTTTTTTTTTTTTTTTTACATCAGTCACCAAAAATTTATGCTGTCAAGCATAAAAGTGTTTCTGCTTTGGTTTTTGCACATGTGAAAGCTGTGCAAGCCCAGAGTTCAGGCAAAATAACTTCTTCAATATCTGACGTCAACATCTACCTTCTTTGCATAACATCTACCTTCTGGCAGCGGCTTTTGTGTGACTGAACCAAATGATGAGCAGCATGTCAAACCTATACTGCATGTATCTATATAGGCTATGCACAAAGACGGTAGAAAATAAGTGATGAAACAACTTAAACTATAAACATTATCCTATTTAGAAACAGACAACTAAAAATAAGTAATTGCAACTTTAAATGATATGTAATTTTTAAAACCCATGTTATAGAATTACTTAGTTCCTCAATAAATATGCCACTAGTTAGTTTTTTAATTAATGATCTGATTGGTGGTAAATTTGTAGAACCTGACATTAAAAGCTTAAGCAAGTATTTATTTAACTTAGAGGAACATAAATCCTTGATATTCATGTGCTTATGAGTATTCTATTATAAAACATGTTTGGTGCTAATGGCTGCTAGAAAAAAATAGTTAAAGCGCTTTATAACATAGGATTACCGTATTTAAAAGTAAGCATGCTCAGCTATAAAGTTGTAACCACCAACAGTGTCAACAACATGAAAGGTTTATGAAACAAAGATCTCAGATATCTGTCAAATGGCCAGATATAAGCGATGTAAAAATGTGAAAACAGAAGCATTTTTCATCAAAGAAAGCATTCAGGCCTGGCTGGAATAATCTAAAAGCATAGGGGGAAAGTTTACTTTTGGCTTGATGAAAACAAATTTAAAGCTAAAATAAAAAAAGCCTGTTTGAATAGGGCTACAAGACATTAGGGAAAGATGGAATAATATGTGTGAAAGTTGCAAGAGTGATATGATTTCCTATAAATAAACAGGCAAAGTGTAGATGTCTTTTTGCTTTGCACTCATTCCAAACATAGACTCAGAGTAAAACACGGTAACAGTAGCAACACTATAAGGGTTTTATTTTCCTCAGATAAAACTGGGTCAAGTTAAATAAAACTATGAATTGTTCCAGATATCAGTCAGTTCCAAAATAAGAATGGCTTTACCTGAAAAAGTCTTTCCCCTAATTAGGTCTTGTATGTTTCTCGATTGAATTGCACAGGACGTATGTCACATTGATAAGAGTTTGAAAATGTTTGTTCACGATCTCCTGCGTTTTACAAGTCTGCCAACCAAAGTGGATTAAAACTACATTATACACATTTTTAAAATATTTTTCCAACTCGTAACCAAACGGCAAACGCCACAACTTGACTTCAAACTTCGGTCATATCTGCTACTTTTCTGTGTAGATTTACAACTTCAAGCCACTGATTCAGTTGCTTTAAATGTCTTGCAGTACAAGATGAAGGATGCAGATTCCCAGAGCGACTACATGAACACCAAACCCAGACCTCCTGCGAAACGCAAGAAGAAAAGAGGACTCCAGCATCCGATACCAAAACACTTCTGATGATTCGGACATCACTGGATCATTTTCCTTACCATTTCTTAACACACTTATTATCCATGGGACTTACAATAAATATAACATAATTGTAATCAGTTTCTCTTGTTTAATTTTTTTTGTGTGTTCATCTCTAGCAAAAGCAGCACTTCCTTTATGTGGGCGTCTGAAACAATGATGTGTATATTAAAGACAGTGTCAGGTTTTGTTCACTTCCTGTTTCGCTCACTGTAAAAGAAAGATGCGTTCTTGGGAACCCCTATCTTTGTGGTCGAAACAGAAGGTGGTGCCTCAATGAGGGGACTTAACCACATTTAAAGAGTTCTCGAGTTTGTAAATCAGTGCAACACCTTGTGGATCAACACTGACCACAACTTAAATAAATACAGTTTTACAAGTTGCAACACCTCTCCTGCAAACATGTGCTCTCATTCATTTTCTGAGAATCAACAAAGAGACCGAACTGAGGTTGACGACTAGCATAAACACAAGGAGCTGCAAGCAGACTGAAAAGAACAAGCTGCACCATTTCCTGTCTCCCTACATTTGTTTCTTGGTTGTTGGTACTTTCTGCAGAGGTCGGAGCTTCAAAGGCGCGCCACCTTTACTGTGCTCACCTTGCAGTTTCTGTGCAAGCGCTCATGCTGGTTTTATTGGTTTCATTTAGTAGCAAGTTTCTTTTCACAGTCACCACAAGCACTGACGGAATTAGCATAATGTTTCTGTGAAGCCTTTAAACTGATTTGGGAGTTAAGCAGATGACTAAAAACATGTAAAAACTATTTGTCATTTGACAGTTATCACCCTGTTTTTTCCACAATGACTGAATAAGCAACTCTCAGAAGAAAAGATCATCTCCGGTATTTGCTGTAATGCCATTATAATTTGAAATCTTAAAAATAGAAAATGTTTTTATTTTAACAAAAAATGCATTTAAAAGGAACAGCTCAGTTCTTTCGTGCCGACCAAAACAGAAAATACATTCAGAGCCCTTATTAATATTTTTATATACAAATTTTCATTTTGACAAACAATTAATTTGCACAATAAAATCTGAGCCATGTAGAGAATCCTGTTTCTTGTGTTTTAGGATTCCACATGTCCCACTTGTGGTTGTGTTTCTGATGCATGTTCTGGAAAAATGAGTCCTCGCATCTTATCCGTCATCTCCTCCTCAGATAAAGATTGTAGAAGTTGCTCTGTTACCTTCAGAGGAAGAATACAAATTTAAGTTTTGCTTCATCTGATAATAGCCGCTACTTCAACATACACAACTACATCAACCTGCACGCATTTTATTAACGTCACATTCCAGGAAGACGTTAACAGATATTGCCTGTAGATTTTTAAACCGTACAACATTCACATCATACTTAAAGCAATGTTCATTCAGTACATTTAATAAATTGTTAAAGTATGGCTGCGTATTAAGAAATGAAGTAACCAAAGTGTTACTGAGAGACAACAGGGAAGATTTATGGGTACAATAAGACAAAAGTCTCACCAAGACAGGAGTGTATCCCAGAATCTTCAGATGACGGATCTGGAGAGCGAGGGATCCACGGGGATGTGACAAACCAAAGCAATAACTAGAGTTTGGTGTATAAATAACAGCAATTCTAGAACATCAAACAAACAAAAAACGTGTCAGTTTTAACAAAAACAAAATAATTGGATTTGGATACAAAGGTTTGGCCATGTCTTTGAGGGAGAAAACAAAAAATAAAGATAAACTTCTTCAGTATGATTACTTACATTTTTCATGATCTTTATGCAACAATTCTTGTTTTAAAACCCTTTCTGAATAGTTTTGTCCAACTCTGCTCTGTTCAGCTCAGTTTAGTTTCCTGCTCGTCCCAAACAGGATTTTTAAGTTGTTGAAGTTTTTGCTTTTTTGAATCAGAAAATGTTTCAGCAGTCATCTGAATATCATTCCTGACACTTTATTGTTGATTTTGTAACTGTTTGTATTCTTATTAAATGTCGCCAGTTTACTACGCTCTAAATTAAAAATATGGCTTGAAATAAACTCATGTTCAATAAAGTGTTATGATGCATATATTCATACAAATATTACTCCAATTAAAAAGCTAAGTTAACAGTTGCAGCTGTTTTTATTTCAGTATTTTGGCATAGAATTATTAATAATTAAAAAAATTCAAACATAAATCCAGGTAAAAGCAGGGGAGAAATAAAATCACAACACATAAATGAAAATAAATATAAAAGTTTACTAAATTCCCCTGTAACGATAACTGAATCGCAATATAATACAATATAAACAGCTTAAAAACAGGGTCAAAGTGCAGATGATGAGATAAAAATGAGAAAAAGATTTACCGCGTAACTACTGAGACTCCTTTGCAAAGTCTACAATTCAAAAATGACTCATTTTTTTGGTAAATGTTTTTGAAATCATCACAATCAGTGGAAAATGAAAAACTCCTTTATCAACAAAAACGCTCAGGCTACCCACTCATTAAAAAAACTAAACTTCTAAGCTGTTCTTTGACTTTAAAATGACAAAATTATTAATGAATAACTGCTACTTGACTTATTGTTGAGGAATAAGTCAGCAGCAAAGATGCACTAAAGTTTAATTTCTGAAAAATTTTGCCTGTTATGCTGCTTATATGAAACATCCTCAAAAACGACTTGAATCTCCAAAAGACGTCTCACCAGAAAGACTAATTCCTTATTAGTCTTTTGAGTTATTTATAGTCTTTTTTTTTTAAAGCTGCATGAGGAGAAACTTATTATGGATGCATTAAAACTGGTGTCAACTTTTAATCAATAGAGGAAACAACAGAACCCTACAAAAAACTACAACATCTGCAGGACTATCTTCTACTGTATTTACCCAAGTCTTTATGGAAATATGCAACATCTTATCATTAAATGGAAATCTATTTGGACATTTAATTGTTTAAGACATCTAACTTCACATGTTTGGACTTTGTTGCCATAAATTGTTGTGAGAACAGCAGTTGCACATGAGAAATCACAGCGGACATCATTACCCAGAAACATCCTCATTACCTGCTTTCATAGCAAACTTTACCTAATATGACATAAGCATTTACCAAAAAAAGGAAAACCTACCACAGACTGCAGATGTGCAAAAAAGCTGGGCTTTATTGTGAGACCAACCAGTCTACTGCTGCCATTTCCTTACCTTTGACTGCTCTCTGCTGGGGAAATGCTACTTGTTTCTGTCACACACGGCTGGTTTGGAAGAGGTTTGGTTACAACACCATCTGAGAGCGTGAACACAAAAACACGTGTGTTGAACCAGTTCGTGCACACCAACGTCTTTCCTCAAGACCAAGATCTTTACCTATGACGTAGAAGTTCTCTACCACCAACATTTCCTGCAGAGTTGCATTCGCCTGATCTGCCAGCACACTCTGCAGGCTCTTTGACAGGCGCGGATTAACCGACGGGTTGGGAGTGGGGTTCCCCAGGACGGACGGGGGGACAATCAAGGGCTGAGGAAGAGGAGGACGGTCCAGACGGAGACATATGTCCACTCTCTGAAACATTCTCTCCTTGCTCTTTGTGAAACTTATAGCTGAGAAGAAAATAGTTTAATTTAGAAATGCAAAATCAAACACACAAATGAAATGCAGCCTAACTTATCAGACAGTGCATGTTTATGGGTTGATTGTCCTTACATGCTAGCTGCTCCAGCGTTCTGCTACTCAGGAGCTGCTCCAGGAGTGCAGATGGGAAGTGATTCATTCCACACAGCCAGTAGGCAGCCTTTAGCAACTCCAAGCCAGACATTTTGGGCAGATAGGAGATGAGAGCATGGCTGAGACTGTCAAGAAACCTAAAGAAAAAAAAAAATCTATTAATGGTAAGAGCTTGGTGACTGCTGTGTGTGTGTGTCTGTGTGTGTGTGTACACACATTACATTTATACACACTTTAACTTGAAGGGCTTCCTTGTTTTGACAATATGAAGTGAAGTTAATGTCCAAAACAATAAAACTATTAAATTATACTCGCCTTAGCTTTTTTTTTTTTAAAACCTGGTTTTGTTGCCAGAGCAACTGTAGTGGCCAGATAGTGATCCAGATACGACAAGACACCAGAGGAACAAATCTGCACCGTCTCCTAATTCATCGCATCTAGCACTTCTCTCTGAACATTTAACTGGTAAATAGTCTATGCCTGAACTTAAACTTAAGGGTCTATAATTTATTTGATAATTTTGTTAGCTGATATATATATATATAAAACTAAAAGTAAAAAATATCTCTAGTCAGACAATTCTGATTGCTAAGGAGAGGTTGGTGACTTACGCCTGTCTTTGATGCTGCAGATCGTAGTTAAGCGAGGAGTAAACCGATAAGACAGACAGCAGGTCTTTAAGGGTGAGCGCATCAGGGTTGGCAATCACTTTTTCAGTGTAAGGTTCCATTAAGGAGGTAGGACAGAAGAGACAGTCCTTAAATGCACACAGGAAGAAGACCAGCTGGAAAAAAAGAGGGTATATTATTATGCAACTGAATATAGTTGGCAATTTTTTTTTTTTTTTACAAATGTCAACAAATAAAGATTAGAAGATAAATGTCTCTTCCAGCACCTGTTTATTGGTCCATATGTTAAATGTGGAGGCAACATGGTCTGAAATGCTAGTAAGCAAGTCTGTGTCTCTGTAGAGAAGCTCCTTATAGGACTGCAGTAGGTTGTACAGTATGTTAAAAGGAATGTTATGAAGGTTGTCTACCAGAAAACACAGAAATAGAAAGAAAATACACATTAAGTACCAGTGAATATATCTCCTACATATGTTTTAAGTTTGTCAACAGTTCAAGTCATTTACAAGTCTTCCCTTGTGGTTAAGGTGTTACCTTTGATTTTATCACTACAAAATTTCAGCAGCGGTTTGGAGTGGAACCCCATAGTTGCCATGACGAAGACCATGTGTTGGGCATTGGGGAGGCTAAACTGGTCGGTCATTGATAAAGCCTTTCTCTGAAACACACGGGGTAAAGAAAATCTGACGAGGCAGTTTTGGTCCAGCAGAAAATAACACATATAGTGCTTCACAAAAACACAGTCGGTTTTGAACGTTTTTAGCATTTTGACTGGAAAACGATGGTTGTGAGAATGGATAGTTAAATTAAAGCTGCAAACATATTCAACTAATATCATTATTGCAAATTCAGTATGTGAAAATCACTAATGAATGACTTAAATGAATAAACTGGAATTTGTGGCTGTAAAGTCGGCAAATGTAAAAACAAAATTTCAACAAGAACAAATAGATTTGCAAGGTGCTGTATATTTATTTACTTTATAAATTCAGATAATTAAGAGAAAAATCAGAAAACCTAAAGTGCTGAAGACTCAAACTTACCTCTAGTTTCTGTTTGAGGTCTCTTGGAACATCTCTTCCCAGGAGTCGCATCATGGTCTGGAGAGCGAAAACATTTTGAATCTCAGGAAGACGGACCTCAACCACCAGCCTGAAGTATAAGAAAAATCTGTAAAATAAGCTTAAAAATCAACTGACACTACCTAATATTTGATTAAAATATCAAGTGATACCTCATGCCTTCCTTTAAAGCATCCACATTCTGACTAGCCTTCATACGCTCCAGAGCAGAGGCCAAGATGGACAGCGCTTTCTCATCAAAGTCATTCAGTCTCTCCTGTTTGTGAATAAAACAAATTAGGATCAACATGAAAACAATAGTCTTTAAATTTAGGAAAACAATCTCTGACTGCTCACCTGGCAAGTTCGAAGGAAGGTCTGGATCACACGGCTGCGCTGAGCCACCCCCAGTTTGACCACACTCAAAAGAGAGTAGACAACGTCCTCGTTACGCATGTACTGGACAGACCTCGTCGCCCTTTGCAGAAGATTTTCAAATTCAGGATGCTCAAACATCAGCTGCAACTCGTAGCGCCGCTGTTCGTCCGACAGCTTCTTTGTGGAGAACCACATGTGGCTGAGGCACTGGCTGACCTGTCGATTTGTGGGCGCGTACTTGGATGTGAGGTCTAACACGTCTGATGGGGAGTTGCAGCGACGCAGGAGATCCAGGAACGGGGAAGTCCTTGATCTCTGCACCGAGGAGGTCTTGTTGAGTTCATCAGTAGAAAGTGAATTCTCTGTAGTGAGACTGTTGCTGTCTTTTAGATCTTCATTGTCCTTCTCACCATAGGAATAGAACCTTGTGGTACTAAGAGTCTCAAAAAGGCGGCTGTGGGTCAGCCTCCCGCCCCAGAAGCCTATAAAGTCATTTCTAGATAAAGGGGAGTCTTTAATTGATGCTAGCACTGGGATATTAGACCGTTTCCATGGAAACCTGCGGCAGCAAAGGCGCAGTGACCATTTTATGATGTTATTTGTCACCCATATAGTCATATTGTGGAATTAGATTGAGTTTAATTACCTAAATATGTAAATAAAACAGTTTTTTGTTTGCTTGTTTGAAACAATATGCAGATCATGTATATTTTAATATCAAGCAGGTGACACGTAAACAGGTAATACGTTACTAATTCCCAATATTAGTCAGTAACACTCTTAAATAGAAACCAGGCACAAGAAATTATGTGTTAGTAGGAAAGATCACAGTATTCGGCTAACAAGGTCAAAATGCTTCCTTCCAGTTATGAAATGACAAGCTAGTTCTTGTTAGCTGCACCCTTTTTCAACGGAACACAAACACATACAAAGCAAACACTGTTCTGTAGGCTTTGCACTTGCCACTCCATAAAGACTCGAAAATAAATTTTCGTTTAGTGATGGTGAATAAAGCTAAAAAACAAGATAAATATTGCCTAACTCATGTTAGCGTCCATTCCCATGTGCAGGTTAAAGTCGCGTGCGCTGCAGGATTGTGTCCCCCCAGCAACGTCGACCTCACTTCTTCTCAAATTCTCCTAAAGAGCCAAGTGTTTTTTAAAAAAACAAAAAATCTTCTCTTTACCTCAACCTCACACCGTTGGTCAAAGTATTTAAAAATAGAAACTATGTCTAGGTTGGTTTTTCTCGCAAGTTGAAATATGAACAAATTTACAAATATATTTTAAAGATTGATGAAAAATGTTTCTACACGGATTCAAATACACGCAACAACTCACCTCGGTTGCCAAGTAACAGACTCCTTCTGTTTTCAGTGGTTAAGATGTGACAGTACGTTGTAAAATGGCAAAATTTGTGCTCGCTGGTAATCCTTTATCTTATTTTATTTTATGTTTTAGAATATATTTCTAATGATAATAATAGTTACATGTAGGACGTATCAAAAATTTCCACGTCTATAGGTAAGGCGGACTGTCCTCTGTATGCCCAAGCGGAGCGGTTAGCAGACACTCTGCAGCGAACCCTTCCGAGCTTCAGGGTCCATAAGATCCCCGTCCTGCCATCTGAGTGGGAGGTTGTTATGCCTCTACCATTTTACAAGGTTTTAATGTGATTTGTAGCACCTTTTGTTGTAATAAGTGAAAAGAGAGAAATACGAAGTTAACATTATGAACATAAAAAAATACAAAAGTATCATGCCATCCATTACGGAAGCCGAGAGGGGACGTTTTCCGGAAGCAGATGTTGGACTATATTGTTCCCAAAAAACTCAAAAACAGTCCCTACTGTTATTTGTACTGTTTTTTTTTTTTTTTCCATTTCTTAGAAATAGTCTTCTGCTGTTTTTTTTATGGATTAATATACATTCATATTCTGTCAAATATTTTTTTAATAATAATCATTTTTAATCTATCCTTCTCTCAGTTATGTTTTTATACTTTTATCTCTGTGTGAATCTGCTTCGATTTGACGGTCACTTTGCCGCTGGTCATTTCCTTCTGAGAGACAATAATGTTATTTCTATTCTATTCCGTTCTTTTCCACTCCAATGCCATTATTTCACCATAATACACCATTCTTATGTATTTGTTCTATTTACTCTTGTTCAACCTTCCCTATTTGTCTCCACACTTCTTTTACTCTTTTTACAGAGATGGCTTGAATTGACATGCAATAAAAATGGCTGGAAACACGAGGAAAGTCCCTTAATTTGGAGGGAGCTAGTCGAACAAGGGGGCAAAGGGATGCTCTTGGGTGGTTACAATGACTTTGTGGACCATTGCCAGGTAGAAACTCACATGTTCTCTGGTTAAACATACAAATCACCTATTGACTATTCTGCTACTGCTACTATTATATTAATTGCTATTGTTCAAGTCGGCCCAAAATCTCCTTCCTAGACCTGAAAATCTACTTCAAATACCTCTATATTTTTTAAGTTAGTTGGTGTGTTTTTTTCCTGCGGTCTCACTTTGTTGTCATGCTTAGAAAATGTAGTCTTAAGTAGTTCTAGTTTCTCTGAAGATGTTATTACTCTTTATTCAAACCATCTTGTGAACTTATCTTTTTTAAAAACTGGAAGGACTTATTGATGTAATGTGGAGTCTAGAGGGCCACATAAAAACCTATGGTGGGCCAGATTTGAGTTTGTCTTGAGTTTGACACCTGTGTTTTAAAGGGCAGTTTCAAACTCCATGGATATGTTAAGAATTAATCTTCAGATAAAAATTAATTGTTGATTATTGTTGCTTAGGTCTACTACGGCGTCACGACAAAAATACCCGAAGATGAGGTGGAGACAATTGTAGCAGAGAACCTGAAAACACAACTTAGCCTCATTGCTGAAGAACAGCACCGCCTGAGTCTAATTCATCCCTGCAACATATGGATCACAGGGTAAGTCAGGATTAATGTTTCGAATGGAAATACCACTACAATCTGTTTGCCTTGATATCTCTTCTGCTTTTTTGTGGGGGTTTTTGCAGCGCTCTCTGCTTAACATCCCAAATCTTGATCCCATTCCTGCTGTCCGATGAGGCGTTCCCTGACGTTCAAACGGTTGCCCTGCATCTGCTGCACCTGAGCGGAGATGAGGAAGAAATGCAGATGCTCAAGTTAGACATTGAGGATTTGGCACTCGGTCTGCTCTATCGGGTATATCGCCTTGACGTAACTT
The DNA here is from genome assembly GCA_903067095.1 of Girardinus metallicus. Classification (NCBI taxonomy): domain Eukaryota; kingdom Metazoa; phylum Chordata; class Actinopteri; order Cyprinodontiformes; family Poeciliidae; genus Girardinus; species Girardinus metallicus. The sequence goes on along the minus strand of CAEGAE010061218.1, from coordinate 4,048 downwards.
AGTCGTGCAGATTTAAAAATGTAATCCAACTCAGTGAATTCACAGGTGACGGTTCACACAGATCTGGAACAGGCTTTCCATGAAGCGCACGTCATCATTCTGCTGGACGATTTCAATGCTGATTCACAGAATGAGAGCTACAAGGCCAAGAAGCAGAGAGTTAAAAACTTATCTGAGCGCTACAGAAAGTATGGGCGCCTCATCGATGGACGCGCCAACAAAGAGGTGAAGGTGATCGTGTCAGGGGTGTCTTTCGTCAACATGAGATGCTCGCTGCTTGTGGAGAGCGCTCCTTCCATCAACTGCTACCAGTTTGTTGCCATAGCAACCCAGCTGGTGAATGAAGCCAGAGCTGTGCTCGCAAAGAAGTTGTGCGTGATGCCATCAGGTGTCAACTCTTCTTCTTCTGCATAAAGAAAAAAGAAAAGAAAAGTAATAACAAGAAACAAGTTATCCTAATTTGATCTTCCTCTGCTTCAGATGTCGTGGATGTCATTGTGTGGGGGAACATCAGTGGCAGTTTCATCATTGACCTGCGGTGGGCGAAAGTTTTCAACTATCCAGGGGCTGTCAGGGTACCGCCTTTCTTTTCCCAGCCAGTCCTCAGGGTTTTATACGACAGGTTTGTTTGACAAGATTCCAGCTAGTTTTACAATAGTCCTTTTTCTTTTTAATGTAGGATCATTAAACACACAGTGAAATACTCAAGTGCTTCTGTTGCAATTACACATAATGCTGTGTGGAACTGTGGAAAAGAAAAGTTGAGTGGAAGGAAAACGTGCAGTAGCTGCTTTACTGATCTTGATTGGCCATCAAATGTGCCTGACTTAAATCCCCTAGGAAAAAAAGTGAATAAAGGCTGTATTAGCTGTACGGAATAATTATCTAAATTATTGGAAATCATAGTGAAATAAATTAACATTTCAGTTTAATTCCACCCAGTTGGCAGAGTTCACATCTGCCAGCTATCAGCTAAAATCAGCCTGTGCAAGCAATGTCAGCACAATGCACCTGACTAGCAATCTGCCTCGAATGATCGCATGCATGATGTGCAATGAAGCAAAACAAAAGGTAAAAGCCTCCTTTGTTCCAGAAAATGGCTAGAAACAGAATTTAAACCACTGGTCCATCAGCAGCGTGAGGCCTTGTTTTCAAACAGCGGCCGGGGAGCCGCAATATCAGCCACCAATGGGATCCTGGAAGTGCTGAAGGCTTGGCACGGAGCTTATGGTCCAGATGAGATTTTTTCAGTCGGTATAGCTTGCACAGGTTAGGACCCAGGCGCACAGATTCATGCAGCAGGAAATCAAAACGTGCGTCGATATGAATACTGTTGCAACTTTCTGTACTTAGACTTGCACGATCTTCCACACGGCATCATCATCTCAGCTCCGGTTACATGTGCGAAGGGCAAATGGTCTCTACTGAAGGGTGTGAAAGTTGAAGGAAAGATGTTGGAGGAACTCGGACTTTGTGCAGATGAACTGCAGCAGGTCTGGCACAACACACGCAAAAAATGATCTACTGTTGACTAAATATCCTTTAAATCTGCATTCAGATTATCTTTTATGCTGTTTTTTTTGACGATCTGAAACACGTTTTTACATACAGTCCTGACTTAATAGTGTTTTCTTTTCGTTTTCCAGGAAAAGGAAATCCAACTTCAAGATCCTGTTTGAAAGACGTGAAAACAAATAAAATGTTTGGTCAATTCCTTCTCATTTGGTTTTAGTTTGTCTTTTTATTCTTCTACCTTCACAAAAGTGAAGGTTAAAAGTTTTCATTTTGCCACGTTCAACATCAAGTCGGTTCTGCTTTGCAAAGATTATCTGTAACAGTTTTGTTTATTTAGACATAAAAGATTAAACCGAGAACTTTGTGTATAAAGGAAAGATTAAAAATTATATTTTTTTCCTCATAATTATTAAATGTCACTTTTTATAGTCACTAAACAAAACTATTTTGTTAGCATCACACGTTACCAACCCATCTCCATGTACAGAAGTCTTGAAACATTAAACTTTTATTTCCATCATTAGTAACAAAATATCAAACTGAACCTCTTTTCACCTGAAGCATTCAACGGTTTGTTTTTGTTTTGTTTTTTTTTCCCATCACAAGTTGTGCAGTACTTTGTCTGAAGACAAGGAGAACTTGAACAGAGTGCTGTTTTTACATGCAGAAAATACACTTTCCATCTCTTTTTTTTTTTTTTTTTTTGCATTTCTACACTATTAACAACTGGGAGAGAACAGATCAGAGATTAGTAGAAATACGATGCACTACAACTGGTCAGGAAACGGAGACATATTCCGCTGCGTTACGTTCGCTTTTGTACAACCTGAGTCGTTTATGAAAGCAGAGAAGGCCCTTCTGTACGGACTTGATCATTTCTGAGCAAATTGTTGTAACAATTCCCAAGCCGTTACAAGAAAGGGAGAAAGACAAAAAAAGATAGCCGACGTCCCCTGGAAACAAAATTTTCCTACATGCGTGATGCACCGCATGCATAAACAGTAACAAACAGTGACAGCTATACACATGTAGGACCTATATAACATTTTTGTCAGTCACAAGTGGAACAATTATGTACAGATGACAATAGAAAAAGAAAAAAATCGCATCCTTCTGTTTTCCCACGCATGAAAGTCACTTGTGTGCCATTTCTTTATTCGTAACATCCAATAATGTCAAAGCTGCAATTTTCAGGCAACGAGTCACTAAAAAATTGCTTCTTTTTTTTTTTTTTTTTTAAACTAAAATGCAGAGGTTCAGTAAGGGATTCATGTAATTTTACTACAATTTACACCTGGATGTACACTGTGTCATTAAAACACCTATATACAATCAATATGGTAGCCAAAAGGATAAAAATAAATTTTCAGTCTTTCTATACTAGCTGACTGTTAATATATACTATAAATTATTTAAATTAATAGTTATAAATCTAAATCCATCATTTTTACCTTCTCATAAACTTATGCTCGGACGGATTCAGCTAGTGAGCCACTGTAATCAGGAGCCAGATTCTGGTTGCCAGGCAACCACAACCCGTAACCGATAATCCTTCATTCAAGTTCTGCCTCAAACATTCAGGAGGAAACAGACACATACCTCTACTGTACCGTCTCAACCAGGGGACACATTTGTGGTTCAGATACACTCATCATGGGACGCAGTTTCACTAAACTCCATCGCTCCACAGGTCAAGCACGGTGGTGGCGGCATCATGGTGTGGTTTCACTGCCACTGGAACTGGTGTGTGGCACAAAGTGGACAAAAAGAATGAAGACAGGAGTAATGAAAAGTAACAAATATCCAGTTGTGTCCACCCAACAGGACAGTTGTTCTGGATTGGAAAATGCTTCTGGAATCAACCATATGGCAAATTTAACTACGTGTCTAAACAAAGTAATGCGTATGATTATGTAACAACTTGGATATTGGTGTATTAGTGTCTCATTTACTGCAGCAGTTGAGAAACTGGCTACGCAGATGCAATTTTTTGATTTTTTGTTTCCTCCATGACAATCACTTTGAAAAAATATAAACGTGGATTAGAGAAAATCTACAAAAAAAATTAAAGCTTCTTCCTGCTCTCTTTAAGAAAAAAGGGAAAAAACAGGATTGTTATTCTAACTTAACAAAAAGAAAAAAAGACTGAAATAAATCCCAAGACAGACTCTTTCCCATGATGAGTAAACCTCTGACTAGCATTGCATATCAAGGGGAAAATTTAGGGATTTTACCTGAACATGTTATGAATTTAAACTTTCATCAAAGTGCTGGCTGAAAGACTGGAGCAGTTTTCCAACTTGAGCTAATTTAATACCAGACTTTGCATCAATAACGGGCTAATCAGAACCAGCTCTTAATTTTTAAATTAAAGGATATTGGGAGTAATAAAGAGAATGGAAGAAGTTTGACAGTAAACACATTAGAATGGCTAGCTCTTAAATGAAATATCCCATAATATGTCCCCTTTAAAAGGTACAGTAGAGTTTTGTTTTACTGAATGGAGCCTCACTAGTAAGCTGCAAGACTAATG
>CAEGAE010061207.1:0-21110 GCA_903067095.1 Girardinus metallicus | reverse complement strand
TATATATATATATATATAAATATAAAAAAGCATTTGAATGCGTCAAGCACTGGAGTGGCTTATTGCTTAATATTATATAGTTTTTATATATTTTTTCCACTGGCTAAATAAGTAACTTGACTGTCGTATTGTTCTTTTAGTTGGATCACTCCTCCATTAAACATTAACCCCCACTACATGTTAAATGAGCATCTGAGCGGGCGTTTTCTAATTCATCAGGTGATGTCACTCCTCACCTTCTCCAGGCTGACGCCGGTTCTCTTGACCAGCGCCTGCAGCCGGGCGATCGTCTCGTTCTCCCTGAGCAGGTAGGAGGTGAGGGGCGACCCCAGGTTGCCGTTGCGCTTGTCGGAGACCATGTCGACAGAACGGAAGCGGGATCTTCCCTGGCTCTCGCCAGAGTGGATGTTTCCTTCCGGAGAGACGCCGAATGACATGAGAACCTCGGAGATCTCCTGAATGAACTCCAGTTTGTTGGGAAACTGCGGCAACTCCTCCGGCAGTTCGATGAAGTGATTATCAATGTCCACAAAACACAAGTTAGCCTAGGCATGGGGGAAGAAAACCCATTTTAGTTAGAAATGCCATGAAAACCCCACATTGAATTGGTAATGATTTAAACTAGTCCTATTGTTAATTGAAACACCACAAGCTGAAGGTTTTAAGGTTCAAACATATAACTGAATTCATGTCTGTGACATAAGGTTATGCCTTCAACTCTTCTGTGATTAAGCAGGAATGGAAACATTTCCTGATAATAAGCCAACTAAGCTGAGGAGTAAAGCTGACTGGCTTGACATATCCTGGTACACTTGAGGCTCTATGCAAGTTAAATATAAATGGGCTCAGTGTCCAATTATCTGGAGTAACTAGATACCTCAAAGTAACTTCAAAACGTAGACAGATGAGGGTTGAGAAGAGGAGGAGTTGTGAGCACAGCCCTCTATTTTTAAATCCACAGAAAGATAAGCCTTCTTTTGCACACCTCTCTAAACTCAAACTCCATTAGATATGACCGCGTGTGTTTGTGAGCTTGTTGTTATTGTACCTCCTGCGGCAGCTCTAGCTTTGTGCGGTCATCCTGCCCGTTGGAGTGGAGGCCCATCAGATACGGCACAGGAGCGTCCAGGAAGTGCAGGAGGGAAGCAGGCAAAATGGGAACGTAGACATGCTGCCACTGGAAGGGGAACATTAAGGCCGTGATGCTCTCCGCCACTGTCATCAGCCTCTGGTAATCTGGTTCACAAAAAGCAGAGGTTCATCGAGGACACGTAGTGGCAGTATTCTTTTCATATGACCAGTTTTCATGTCTGATTTGAGCTAAACCCAAATCGACCACATACATAAATTATTAACAAAAATGTACTAATATATTGACCAACTAAATATGCTGAAGCTCTCGTGTAAAATATGTCCAACAGAAAACAGAAGCCTAAGGACATCATAAGGCTGATAAGAAAGTTTAATCAGCTAATTTATTATTTACACAAACAAACTGCTGACAGAAATGAGCTCCAGCTAAAAGAAATTATTTTTAAACAACATGGCTGTTTTAAATCAACCTAGAGCAGTAGGAGTTTTGTGGAGCAAAAACTTCTTCCTGAGGAGACAAATTGTACAAACAGGACATGACAGGAAGCTGCTTCTGTCTTTGTTGTGCAACTGACTGAGTTTGGCTATATGGCTGATCAGTCTTAAAGGAATTAACAGTCATGGCAAAGAGAGCTTAAATTTTCCAACTGGGGTATAAAGTAAACATCTGTCGTGGGTAATAATAACAGGGGTATTAAACATTAAAACAACAGTCGAGGTTAGGTGAAACCAGAATTAGTGTATTTTAATGTAGAGCTGCATATCTTTCTACATTCTACATATGTAGAGAAACAAAAATCAGTCAGAAGGAGCCAAATTTCCCCAATATAGGCCAGTCAAAATGCTTCTTAATCTGAAAGTGCATGCTATTCAAATTAGTACTCGAGAGGGTTAGTAAAAAAAAACAAAAAAAAAACAATACTGTAATTTTCCATGTGACTCAAAACTAATCGCTCTATCAAAGGACCTGCAGAGCAGTTTTCTCTTATGAAAAAAACAGAAAAGAACAAAACAAAATTGACTGAAAACCAGAAATAGTCATCAGCCAGGAAAAGCCTGATTCATACATCTCTAAATCTTTGCTATAGCTAATCATAACCACAAAACCTCTTGACTTCTGAATCAACAGACTGGGCTGAACTACTCTTAAGGACATATTGATAATATTTAGATCAGTGGTCTTCAATTCCAGGTCTGATGGTTTCTGGTGTCTGGTGTCCCTCGTCAAACACACCTGAATGAAATGGCTGAATTTCCTTATCAGTATGCAGTTAAGTTTTCCAGAGTCCTGCTAATGACCTCATTATTTCACTCAGGTGTGTTGAAGCAGAGACATAACTAAAAGTTGCAGGACACCAGCAACCAAAAAGAAAATTAAATTAAGGGATTAGGTGAGTTACAGGCAGCCATCTGGTACACTGTCCTTTAGGGTAGAATGAGTAAATGTCTCTACTATTCATTTTTAGTGCAAACCAAACGTTCCAGGTTGTTAACAGGTTAGGCACAAGTTCTGGTTTCTTCTTCCTGTGAGGTGTGTGCCCTTTTCCCCCAGGAGAACAGACACACTGAAGCGCGACACAGCTGCAGCCAGCTGACCTGCTGGCTAACTTTAAATTCCTTCACTGTGACTTCACATTGCAACACTCCTCCCAGCTCAGGGCTTCACACCTCAGTCAACGGCCATGCGAGCAAACATGTTCGCAGTCCTCCTCATCTGCATTCCTGCTCAATCCCAGCCGACACCTACTGTGCATTCAGCAGCCGCACTGCTTCTCCTCTTATGGTGCCAGAATAAATGCCATGGCCACATTTGGCTGTGAACTGCTCCATAAGTGGGGAACACTCATCCCTTCAAGCACGCAGTCTTTCCCAGGATAGGGACAAGAATACTAACATCAGCCAACCCCTTTTAAAGTAGGCCATCAGAACAAGAAACTACTTCAAAAGCTGCATGACTTGAATATTTTGCAGCTGACCCAAATGAGGGCAGATAAGAGTTTGCTGCTAACTATTTACTTGCTCAGTACAGATGTGACAGGAAACACTGTAAAGCACCAAATAGATTAGTTTCAATACCTCAGCTTCCTTAACAGCAGAAATGGAGCAACTTGATGTTTTTTTTTTTTTTCTTTTCCTAATTGGGCAAAAAAAAGAATTAGAAAGCTAAGGTGATATACTCAGGCCTTTATTCAGAAACGCAGCATAATTCTGTCCGATCAGCCTGTCGCTCCTCAGAGACGTCAGGAGACATTAACATCATAGATTCAGGGACTCGTATGTAACTAAATGGCTTCTGTTCTGGAAACCGGAAAATTATGATGAGCCCGTCCCCTAACAATCATGCAGATGATCAAAAAGAAAACAGGAGCCTGTCTGCTTAGGAAAAATCCAGATGTGCAGACAGAAGAACATCTGTAGCCATTTTCATCGCTGTGGCTCAAATGAGCGTAGATGTGTAAGTTAAACATCCCTAGTCGGGTCAGATCTTCCCGTCAAGCCGCTCTCCCCTAATCTGTCCTGTCACTTTCAGCTGCATGAATCACATACAGGCAGAAAATATCCAGGAATAGAAACAAATGGAGGCCTGACCGTTGCTCGTTACCCCACACAACGAGCTTCTCAGAAAACAGGACAAGGTCCCCCCCCCCATCATAAAAAAAAAAAAAAAAACTAAGGTGTTTGTTAAAGGTTTCTGATGTGCAGCTCTAGTTCCAACACACAACAGCTGCTGATTGTTTCTGTGTTTGCAGAACATCTCTGTCCTCAGAGTAATTATTCAAGCACGTAGCCAATTTTCTTCTCGCCGGAAGATCCCCAGGCCGCAACTCGGCTCAACACCCTTCACATGTTCTGCAGTGATGAGCCTCACGGGGGTGAGGAGAGGTATGATGTCACTCCCGACCAATAATAATCATCCTGCATCATCACCATCCTCCCCCGGCTCTGGGTTGCCTGGCAACACGACAGCTTTCCCCCTTTAAAAGCTTCTCCCTCCCGGCCCCCGCCGTTTTGTAAATCACTCGCTTCTCTCTCTCTCGCAACTGTAATGGATCCAGTCGCAACACCAGATCCAGCATCCCTTAGCGATCTGCTAATTTCTCTGAAGTTTCTTTAATAAACATGCAGCCTCTGTTCATGAGGCAACGCAAGAGTTAAACTGTTGATAAATAAGTGTGGACTGGGAACTGGGATCAGCTCTCGGTGATCCTAAGGACTAAGTGTTCCTCATAAAATCATTACAAATAGAAATCTGATTCCTGCAGCGTTCTGTGCAAATTCCAAAGCAAAAATAAATGAATAAAGATGTATTGCAGCACTACAACACAAGTCTCTAGATGAATGCAATATATATATATATTTTTTTAAATTGTGAAAGTTCTGTCGATGCAGACTTTCTAAGCTCGTCATAGATGAGTAAGACTTGGTTAATACTGTGAAAGAAGAGCATGCAAAGCAGCCCACCAGCCGTAGAAACCGACACCTGCACTCTGTCAGTTAAAGGTTTCTCTAAAGTCTGCCTCTGGCTTTCTTCAACATAATTTCGCTTCCTTTCCAGGTGAGAAAATGTAAAAAAGACTTCCTTAAAGAAACATCTCTAAAGTGATTTACAGTGCCCATTTTTCCTACCCCTTCATCAAAATCAGCTTGTGTACATTTTATTGGACTTTTATGTGATAAACCAACACAAAAGTAGTGTCTAAATGTAAAGTAAGAGGAATAATACATGGCTTTCAATAAAAAAAGATTAGGAAAAAAGATAGGGTGGTTGTATGGAGGGCATGCCCGCTTAAGTGGACACTCTGCTGCAAGTTTCAGGAGGCATGTCTCCTTGTCGCCGTTGCTCGCTACCCACACAACGAGCTTCACAGAGAAAACATTACAAGGTTTTTCCCATAATACAAAAAAACTAAGGTGTTTGTTAATTTTTATTCTTGATCAGGCTTATGATGTGTAGATCTACTTCCAACAGCTTCTGATTGCTTGTGTATTTGCAAAGCATCTCTCTCTTCAGGGTAATTATTCAAGCGCGTAGCCAATTTTCTTCTCGCCGGAAGATCCCCAGGCTGCAACTCAGATGTGTGGGAAACAAGCAATAGCTGTGCACATCTGGAGACTAAACTTTGACCCATTATTCTTCGTAAACCAGCTTATGATCATTCAGATCTGGCAGACTAGAGGGCCCTGGACAGAGTAATAGGAGTGATCAAGAATAACATGTAAAGGATGTGTTATATGGAAATGGTTATGGGGATGTACTGCCGATATGACATTTGTGTTTTTATGCATTTTTGCTTTTGCATATTTATTTATGGCTATTGTCCTTTTTGGATGTGCTGTTCTTGTTGTTGTACTGCAGTTTTACCCCTGCTTCCTAGACAAATTTCTCCTATGGGAGACTAATAAATTATCTTATCTTAGATTGGCGTGACTGTGAGCATCTATTCTCACATCTTCCCATCAATTCTCAACTGAATTTCAGTCTGGACTTTGACTGGGCCAGTATAATACTTTAATTTCCTTGGATCCAAACTACTCCACTGAACCTCTGGCTGGTCGACCTTTACGTATAGATAGGTGTGCATCTGTGGCATACTCTTCCCTTTTTCAGAAGGTGGATTGAACACAGAAAATGAAGTTCAAAGATTCCAATACTATTTTCAACTTCAAAGATTTTTTGTTATTTGTAATTAAAAAGTGCTCTGTCTCATACAAACTGAATCAAGATATTTAAGTTTCTAGTTGCTGTGTGAAAAAGTTCCAAGGGTGTGAATACTTTTGGAAGGCTAACTACATACAGATAAGAGTGGATCTATCAGCTCCAGAGACATCAAGACTAACAGGAAACTTACAAAACCTGATAGATCTTCATTCGTGTTTTTCTAACCTTTCCTTCCCCATATCCATATCAAGAGATGTATAGATTTACTGAAGTATATTTCAGGAGATTAGCATATTAATTAGTTTAATGTTGGTTGCATTGTTAACCAGTCATATCTCCTGCAATCTTGCACAACTCTGTTTAAAAGTTGTACGAAAGAGCTGAATGAAATAGGAGAGTGAGACTCACGCTGTGAGTAGAGGAGGATCTGCAGCTCCAGCAGGGCGCAGGTGAACAGCTGTAGAACGTTCTCCACCCCGAGCAGATTGAACATTTCACTGATGGCAAAGTCAAAGAGCGGGAGCTCGGACGTGCTCGGCCTCTGGCACACGACGGGACCGTAGACGCCTGAGAACTTGAGCGAACGCCCCGATGGCGGCAGGGGCACCTCGTACAGGATGTTGTAGATGTAGCTCTCCAGTGGCAGCGGCGGGGGCTGAGGGGACGTGACGGCCTGGTGAAGCTGCTCCAGCACCTTCCTGCAGGCCTGGGCGAAAGCCATGGGCGTGATCAGGCAGATGCACTTGGACACGTACAGGGTGTCGCGGCTGATGTCATACGAGTTGAAGCGCTGCAGACGGGAGATGGCCGGAGCGGCGTGGAGCACAGGGCGGGGCTGCGGGAGGCGCTGGTCCTCCGGTCCGTGCGGGGTTGTTGGGGTGTGCAAGATGTCGTACTGCTCTGCGTTGTGCATGTGGTAAAGAGTCTGCATTGCACTGCATATCTGCTTGCTGGTCACCTCCTCAAAGAAAGTGAGGGCAAAGCCGTAAGTCCGCGAGCCGTCCTCTCTGGTGATGATGAACGAGTGGAACTGCGGCTCTCTGGAGTCAATCTGCGTCCTGAAGGACAGACCCTTCGGCATGCAGAGCTGGGGGAGGAGGTGCGGACAGGAAATCAGAGATAATCTTGTGGGAAATAATACTAAACCTTAGCCACACTGCAAAAACACAAAATCCTACCAAGTATCTTGGTCTAGTTTCTAGTGGAAATATGTTGGTACACTTGAAATACGACAAAATTAACTTGCAAGTAACTTTTCAGCAAGATATAGGAGCTTGTTTTACGTGTGTAACTCTTTAATATTGACTTTAAAAAAAAGTACTAGTTCCACTGGCACATTATTTCACTTACAACATGGGAAAAACTATCTGCCAATAGAATAGTACTATATCAAAATTAAGGAATTATTGACCTAAAACAAGCTCTTATATATCTTTCCTAAAAGTAACTTATAAATCAGTTTTGTCTTATTTTAAGTGTATTTGCACTAGAAAAAATCTTACCAAAATTACTTTGGTAAGATTTTGTGTTTTTACTGTGAACAATCATTGCATGTTTGCCAAACACAAATAATCATACCATGCCAACTGCATCCTGGTCGAATGGATTCCACTCAACATTGTCAGGATAATGTGCTAGGACTTTGGATTTAAAAGTTCTCCGCAATGGACTCTGCTCAAAATTCTCACCTGGAAGTCAAAACGACAAAGAGAAATGCAAAAGAAAAAAAACAAAAACAAAAACAAAAAAAACAGACAGGTATCCAATTAGTTAGTTGGTTTATCACATACAGACACTGGGGAAAAAAAGCTTCAGTTTAATCAGACGCAAGCTTAAAGTGCCAGGCGCATCACCAAGGGAAAGAGAAAAAAAGAAATAAAATCAGCACGTTTCTCTTTAGAGGAAGTTTGTATTGCATCATGTAAAGCTGCCATCTGCATCCTGTGCCCGAAAACAGTAAACAAATTACCAGCTGCATCTTGTGAAAAGTGAAACTTTGTGGATCTAAATGCTTCACGACAGCTTTAATGGCAGTACAGAGGGACACAAAGTAAATCAGTCAGAGAAGCACAAGTTGAGTTGATTTAGACCCAGAGTAAAGCAGAAGTGATGCACACACCAAGGCAGCACTGAAAAGTCATTCAGAGTGTAAGGGAGCAGGAGGGGGAGAGTAAACATTGACCAAGCGATGCCAGTGCAGGCGACACTGGATGTGTGTGCGAGATACAGAAGCGGTGATTGTCAGACATCAGCTCCTTGTTCAGCTGCTACTGGAGGAGAGGAGGGACACGAAGGAGGAGGGTGCACAAAACAGGAAGGGCAAAAATCCATCCCAGATTCTGGGGGTTTTCAAGAAAATAAAAAAAAAAAAAGGAGGGAATGCAGTAGGGGGATAGGTGGGTGATAACAAGGTGCATCAGGTTGAAGGTTAAAGGGGGTCAAAGCTAAGCTCTGGTCGGGAGGGGGAAATAAAGCAGTGTGTGTGGTGGGAACGGTTACCTTCGTTTGACCTCGCCAATTTTCCTCTGGCCCCATCTCTGAATTTAGTATCCTCTATATACTGGCATAAAGCTACACAACAAATAAAACAAAAGAAATATGATAATTAAAAGCCTGGTTCTTGCTGGGTAGCGCATCACTTCTCAGTTTGTGCATACACATTCTCACAACTCTACTTTTAACGCTTCACTCTACGTAGAAAAAAAGAAAAGCACAAAATACACACGGAGAATAAAATCCTCCGGCGTCAAGCGGGAATGCCGAGTCAAGCCAGCTGCCGGGGTGATGATATGAACCAAGCAGTTCTGAATGTTAATGGCGCCTCCTAAAGAGCCAGTGTGAACACACTGCTGCAACATGGACAAGTGTTCTCAACCCAAACACAGAGGAACAGAACCAGTTGTACTAGCAGCTTAGAGTGCGATTACAGAGAAAAATCTTCTGAGCTAAATGCAAACCTGAGTGAAATAAACTGTTTACAAGCTTGAAGTAAATGACAGATTCTCATATTTGCCCAACTATGGAATAAGATCAAGGAACTAAGCACACTAAATGATACATACAACACTTTTTACTTCATGTTTAAGAGGGTTTATGAAAACAAACAAAACCTGATCAATTGAGCGTAAATGTGCATCTCAGTAAATCTGACCATCATCAAAAAATGTACTTGTTTCAGTAATCAAAATGTGAAGTTTATGTAGATATAGTCCACACAAGGTGACATATTTAGAATGTTTTTCACTTCCAGCTAATGAAAACACAAAATTCATTTTCACGAAACATGACCTCACGTAAGACCATTAAAAAAATGAATGGAAAATAAAACAGTTCAGGGAGTGTTGCATCAAAGGATACTGATGGAAGGAGGAAGCATTATATATATAAAAAAATATATATAATAAAAATAAAACAAAAAAACAGATATGAGCTATTGAGTTAACAGTAGCCTAGAGAATTATGAAGTTAGGTCCATTCATCGTTCATAATGACGTTTGATAGGGCAGGAAATTAGCCTGACGCAAACCCTGCAGAAATCTACAGGGCATTGAAGAAAGAACACCAGACCAAACAATGCAGATGAGCTGAAGACGATTGTCAAAGAAATTTGGGTTTTCTTAATTCCTCAGCAGAGTAACAGGCCGATCACCTCCATGACGCACAGCATTGATGCAGTAACTTATGCAAAAGGAGCCCCAACCTACTACTGAAAAAAAAAAAAAAAAAAAACATACTGCACAGTGCCACATCTTTGCATAACAGATTTTCAAGTGGTCTGATGTTATATTCTAGTTTTCAGAGAAATTACAGACACTACTTTATAACAGAACATCTTCAGTCAGAGGCTTCATTAGAAGCCCTGGCATACAGTCTGCAACATTAGATACGTCCTGTCCACAGCTTTCAGCATCGGCAACAACTCTTTACGGAACCCTGGACGAGTCACGACAACATAAACTTTTCTTTCAGATCTATAAAGACATTCTTATGCAGTGGGATGAACCTGTGTGTATTCGTGTGCCTAAATACCAACATAAAATCCTAAAGTACTTATCAAAGTATTAATTCTAACATTTCATACAAATATTTCTGTGCGAGTCAACTCTGTAAAATGCGGATGTCGTCAGCAGGCAGTCATGGGTTGGATAATGGTGAATGACTGCACTTACATCTCAGGCCCGTGGCTATGTTAGATTATCTAACATTTCACATAAAGCAAACCCTTTGTACTCTTTGCAAGCGGCCAGACGATGCTGTTTACAGTCCCTCTGATGCATTACATTTGCCAAGAAGTAATGAAAAATTTCTGCCAGCACAAAAACGCTTTCACGCAGCACGTAAAGTACAAAAATGCGAGACGAGGAACACATGCTGTCCAAGCATTTCTGGCTCCCCTATGTCAGCACTGTGGTAAAGCTTTTCTTCAGCTATAATTTTGCCAATGAGAAACAAGGCCTTTTCCATAAGACAAAGGAAATAATTTTTTATTATATTTATTAAATGATGCCTTTCACAAAGTCAAGAAATTATCAATTTCCTCATGTCTGGGGAGGTGATCCTCCTCTGTTGCATACTGATCAGAAATAACTTTAGAATAATAGATTTATTTGGTCGATTTTTATGGTGTTTTATGACGAATGTGGGCGACATTTGACCCAAGCTGTATCAATTTCACAAACGCAGCCATCGTCTTTAAATGATCCGGTTAAAATACTGTCAGTGACCGCCAACCGACTTTTACATTGGGGTCTTTGGTACTGTTGAAGATATCCTAGTGACCGACTGAAAATCTTAAGGATTTGGTTTAATCTGTTCGATGCTTTCATATCCAAACAACCCACACAGTCGAAAGTAGGCCAGACACACAACCCAGACGACAACAGGAACCAGACAGCTGGATTACTAAGACTAAAAACATCAGAAAATTGTCTCCAGTTAATATTCTACTGTAATAATGATAGCATACTGAAATTTTACAATCTTTAATAGAAATGTGTGGAAACAGTAGCCAGCGGCACCACAAAAACCTACATTCTCTATGTTTGGAGTAAACTATTGACATCCTATGAAGACGAAGTGCGACTACGCAAGACTTTTTCTCTGATAATCAGTTTGAGGTCAACGAGGGGCTTGTTTTCTCGCCAAAGGACACTGACACGTGGCCGAGCAACGGCTCAAACTGACAATCTGTCAATTGGCTTTAAAACTAAGCCATAGTGCCTCAAAAAAAAAAAAAAAAAAAACTATGGAGTGATGTTTGTAACTGAGAGCAATGATTTATCTCAAAATGTAGCAATGACAGTTTGACATAATCAAGCAGATGAATCATTGGTGTTTATTAATATATATATCTATAGATATGTAGAGCAGGCTGTCAAATTGAAATTTTTCTAATATGTAATTCTGCTGAACAGAATTGGGTTTTTTGGTAATAAATGTGCCGAAATAAGAGCACATTGGTAACCACGACTTTTAGAGGGGCAGAGGGTGAGACACAAAAAGGCTGAACTTTGCACTCAAAAAGCAAAGTTTACTGAGTGTGGAACATGGGGAGGCCTTTATTGGAGTCCACATCAGCAGCAAAACAGAGGAAGTCGATACAAAACATTCCTATCTACCTTGTTAGAGTTTAAAAAATCCTTAAAGATGTTCCCAAAGGTCCAAGTCAATTTGAGAATATGAGAAAAAAAAACTCTGAAAAAATTGAGGCAAAACATGATTCTAGAGTACTTTATGGCAGCTCTGTGAGTAAATAAGGAGGAACGGTCTGTAAAATTTTCTTAAACAGGATATGTGGTCTAACATTGACAATCTCTTTTGAACAAGCGTTAATACAAACGGGATTAAAAACAGAGAGATACAAGCACTGAGTAATTAAACCCATCAAAGTGAAAGTTTCCAGATAAAAAAATCTTGTCTAGCGGTTTGTACTAAATAAAATTGCCTACAGTACACCGGCTAACAACTGAACTCATTTAGTTATAATATATATTTGTTTGATTAGTATTGGAGCCACTGTTTGTGTTTCTTGAGTAAAAAGGAAAAAGGAAAAAAAAAATCTTTGAACCATTTCTCTTAATCCTGTATGGTAGAATTTAGATGGATTTTAAGGAAAGAAACTAACCAGTAGATCTAGCCTTTTCCATTGCATTTCAAAATATTTTTTAGTTTTATTCATCTTTTAGTACAGCTTATCAAGTCTTACGATTGCCACAAAAACTATAATCTATAGCATCCTCACAGCCAACCAAACGCCATCTGCCACACAAGAAAAGACCCCAATATGACATGAACTTCTAATTACTCCAATAAAGCTCACATAATTCCTTGTTTTGTCATTTATTCAAAAGGTCTGTGATGCCATGAGAACGTACATGGATATTGGTGGGAGTAGTAAAGCAGCAGTGATCAGATGAGGAGCCAGAGACCACCCACAGTTCTACTGTCCTTCTGTGCTCTGACACGCTTACGCCTACTGTAGAGAGGATCACCAGAAAAGGGATGGATCTCTCTTCCTGTGAAGTTGTATTCAAGAAGCACCCAACCCAACTTCCTGCAGAACAGCATGAAATACATGCTAACATTTAGAAAAAAATATCAATAACCAGAGCTCTGACTATCAGCTACTCCTTTCTTCAGTTCGAAACCGTCACACTTCAGTCCCAACACAGAAACTAAACATGAAACTTCGTTGAATTTGCCTCTGATGTGATGATGAGTGATGGCTTGTTGTTTTTGCTGACATGCTCACCGGTCTAGTGTACCATTTTAAAGATCTCATCTGCTTTTGGTTCAAGTGAAAAAATACTTGCAAAATTTGTTGATTTTGTCCTGCTGTTGGGAAAAAAAAAAGAGTTGATCATTGCTGATCATTGTCATAGTAATAAGTATCAAGATTTTAATTTTTGCAGTAGATATTGTACTTTGCAAATAAATGCAAACTATATTGTGGTGCTAAATTTAGGCCACATCATCTAGCCCTTATCAAAACATTTGAAAAATGTTCTCCCACTGCAGGAAAACCATTTCAACATCTCATCAACCAACACTACAAGAGGCTGGCAAACGTTCGCAACATTCACACTTCGGTCCCAACACAGAAACTGAACATGAAACGGCGTTGTTGTCTGTCACATTATATATTCTCGATGAATGACAATTTCAAGCCAAGAAGTCCATGTGATCCACTTCAACACTTCAAGTTTAAAAGTGAAATTTCACTCAGGGGGAAAAGTGTCAAAGATGTGAAGATAACGCAAGTAAGAAACCAAAATTCTGGGGAACTGCTTCTCAAAAGTACTTATGAGATCTTGCATATTATTGCATTAAACTAATATGGCACATAACTGCAAACTACCATCATACTTAATCTAAAAAAAAAAAAAAACTAAAAAAAACCTCAAATTTATTTCTAGGTAGACTGTTAAAATCCCCAAACTGCTTATCAAGCCCCTGAGAAAAAATTATCAATGAAACTGAGCAAGCTTTCCAGCTGAATCGTTCGTCCTCATTTGTTTGCAGAGAAGGGTTGAAGAGAGGCAGCCCAGAAAATTTAAAAGGATATTTAGCATCTGAATAAAGAGAGCCTGTCCACAGAGTTTACTCATGTCCCTCAGTTCCTGCTGTTTCCAGTCTCGCTGAGAGGCCGCAGGGTCATGCATATGCAAATCAAGTCCCAAGCGTGCTGCCAAACACTGCGCCGAAAGAAATTTTTTGAATCCATTTCTTTGTTGTTGTTTTTTTCTCCACTGTACATGAGTTAACACTTCACATCATTTTACGAATAAATCATACAAAGAGTTTCATTTAATTTCCTGGAGAAAACCCAACAGAAAGAGAAAGAGATTGCTTATTTCATTCACAGTATCAATCACCAGCCAGCAGTTTGTTTCAACCAAGTTAGGAGCCTATACTCAGTTAAATCGTTCAATGTGAACTTTCGAAATAACAGAACGACAAAGCAGTGGTCCTCAAATGTTTGGATTTAAAAAAAACTTTTGAAAATGCAGAATGACAAAGAGAGCAGGGTTTTCCTTAATAGACTGAAATGTATGAATCCCATCCTAAAAAACAAATAGGAATTGTAAGATTCTCTGTTTCTGCATCAAAAAAATACTTCTTCAGTCTAACATGATCAGACCCATCTGGTCAAAGTTCTTAGTTTTGAAACCCCGAGTAGCAGAATAAAACTGTCGGATTTTACAGTATTTTGCCTGTTGACCACACATCAGAGCCAATCAGGGAAAAAATGGCCAATTCTCATCTTTGGCTGATTGGCTGGTGAATATCTAATCATGACCGAAACAACTCAGGGATGCTGACTTGACCTTTCATAAGCAACCAGCTACAGAAATCCCCTTTTTGCATTTCTACCCAACTCACTCAGGCAACCTTATTAGAGATAACAGAAAAACAACAGCATTTATGAACATCCTGAGTATTTTTTTCATGAGCATTCTGAAAAATGACATGCAGCTCTTGTCAAAGAAAATATAATCCACTGCAGCTATCAAACTGAAACATGAAGCCATGAAACCTTCTTGTAACGCCATTTATTTATTCCTGACTTGGCAAAAATGAGAACTTCTAGGAACAGCATACCTACAACAAATGTTTATCTGCAGCCCGTGACAATGGAATTTCCACACCATTTCCTTTCTTCAAGTCATAACTGAAACAGTTGATAAGGGCAAGCCCCTAACCTCTTTCTACAGTAAACGGCAGCAAAGGGCTGTAAGTAGAACATCAGCGATGTTTGACCTCAAAGCTCCGGGCTGTGCGTCTGAGCAAGGTTTCGGTGGGTTGCATTTTCTGTCTCTGCACAGAGACTTAAAAGAAGTGTTATCACACACCTGGGGAAAACATGCACTTCCCATGCAATGAAGTCAACTTTAAAAAAAAAAAAAAATACCAAAAGGTGATTCTTAAAAGCATGATAAAAATCATACGCAGTGACAGTAAGGTACATTTTTAGTAAACCTGTAAAAATTATTCTGTACATGTCTGACACACAGTTCATGCTGCCATCTACTACCTATGAAAATAACTTTGATCTGATCAAAAGTCATTGTATCTTCATTTTTTTAGTCACAATAAAGAACATTCTAAAAAAACAGGAATCCTAATACAATATTTCTTCTGCCCACACATAATTCATACTTTTTTTTTTGTGCTACAACCACAAAGCTTATCATTTTTGCTTAATGGAAAAAATATTAGATCTGGCTTCAACTGTGTTGTATAAATAATGAATTACAATTTTATAATGAACATTAAATTTAAAGCCAACTTAAAACAGAAGACAAGCAGACAAGATGAACTTCAAAACTGATCAGTGGTCAGAAAACAAAATAACCTTGTGTCTGCTTAAGATTGTGTATAGTATAGTTGTCAACATAATATTTAAAAAACAAACTTTTAAAAAGATTCCACTTTGCATAAAATATTCTGTACCAAAAATCACTATTTGGTACAGAATGCTGCACAGCCCTGCAGACACACAGACACTCCCTTCCCTAACTTGCAAGAGCTAACCTGAACAATCATGGGTAAGAATCAAAATTAGGGAATTGACAATTAGTTAGCACAATTCATCTATATTGCAATTCAACTTCCATAACATGGTAAGCACATCTGGAGAAGAACCTCTGTGGCCCTCTGCAGTGAAAAAAAAGCAAACATTTTGCTTATAAGGCAGGAAAGTCAAAAATGTTGAAGGAAGCCAGTAAGTCATCATGCTAGCTTTGCTAGCACCATTATGCCAGTGAAGCATCTTAAATCCAGAAGCTCCGTTGTGTAAGATGAATGTGACAAGCTACATAAAGCTCTTGCATGTCCTAAACTTAAGTAGTACGGCCACACGGTATAACGCTTTCTATTTCAATGTTGGCAACTTACCGATAGCCCCATTGCGATGTTAAAATGACAATGTGTCAACAACGGTGAGCAGAAACCAGTCAGAACCCATGGCAATCTGACTTTTGATGAATCTAGCTTACTCAGGTTGATCATGAAAAAAAAAAAAACAAAAGGTACAAAAATGACCAGAAACCGAACAGGTCTGCTGCCAAATACTTTGTGAATTTGCCAGTACGGTTGATAAGGTATATTCATTCATTTGTACAGCCTGGATTTTTCTACACTGTAAACATGTTTTGCATGGGCCACATCTGTTTATTTCATAACTACAAAGGTATTTCCAATTAACTGCTTAACTGAATTCAACACACATACTTTTATGAAGGGTGTGTTTAATGTATTGCTTTACAGGAAAGTGACACTTTCAATTTATATATATTTTTCTAAATGGATGCTGAATTGCCTTCTATTCATTGGTATTACCCCAATAACGATAGTGCTAATATCGTTATACTGTTTTTAGTTGTATGCTCCTGGGGGCGTTTTCTAGAAAGATTTCTGTCCTTTCAAAAAAAGGTTTATGTGGTATTGAAAATGGTACAGGGCATTTTTCTCAGCATCACTATCAAGGATGACATTTTAGTATCAAGGCCACCATAGTGCCTAGTTACAAAAAGGAGACTGCATGCTCTTAAGCTTTATTTCATCCTATAAACTCAGCAAATTTCTCCTTAAAGCTGTAAACAGGAACTTGAGAAAGGAAGTAAAAAGGAGAAGCACATTACCCTTAAACAACTAAAACGATTTTTGGTGCAGTTATCACTTTAAGGAGGGAAGAAGTTCCTTTCAGCTGCAGCAGCCTCACAGGCCTTTCACTACCTGTCGAGTCACAATAAATCACACTTGCATGAGACAGAAACGAGATAACAGGAAAATTTCACAAATTTTAAATGGTTCCTGTTTTCAGACAGCAAAATAATCAAGATTGCCCACTTAAACAAGACTGAAAGTAATGGGATTCTAGCACCAGTTGTTACCTGTTTTAAGTTGAAAAGAGTTGTTTTTACAAACCAGAACAAGAAGTTTCAGTATTAATCAGCATAACGG
Source organism: Girardinus metallicus (assembly GCA_903067095.1). Classification (NCBI taxonomy): domain Eukaryota; kingdom Metazoa; phylum Chordata; class Actinopteri; order Cyprinodontiformes; family Poeciliidae; genus Girardinus; species Girardinus metallicus. Next base: position 4,393 of record CAEGAE010061207.1, on the reverse strand, counting down.
AAGATTTGACTGCAAATATAATCTTAAAGATATAATCTGAGATACGCTGGTTTTTAGTTCTTCAGTATTCAGGGTTTCCCCATAAAGCACTGTTAACACTGGAATTAGTATGGAAAACCCTGACATTAGCACTAATACACCTGGTACATCTTACAAAGCTTAATGTCATAAAACAGCAAAAACACTTAAAGGAAACTAACAGACCTAAAAACTTCCCAAAGCAGACTTTGTTAACTGAGGCACAAAATATAAAGTGCTGTATTTAAATTTGAAAACAGTGGTTAGACTTCTTACTTCAAAGGTACAGCTGACTTCAAAATGTCTAGTTAAATTTGTTGCTGCACACTAGCACAGTTGTAGTCTAAAGTACTGACAGCGCTTCCGGTCTGTTTCATTGTCAACAGGCAATAAAAAGGTGTTTTCGCAGTTTATGTTTTGATTTGGGAGGCAAATATCAGTCCTGCATGTCAGTTGAGCTGAGATCTGGTGATTTAATACCACATGTCGGCCCTGGCATCACCGCCCTGGTCATCACGCACCAATGTGCCAATCACTTGTACTCAGTGTCACACTTCACTGTTGCATTTAAACAAATCACTTGCCATGGCAGCAAAGTGTCTCCCCCACAGCATAATAAATACCATCAAATCTTCTTCACAGTGGGAGGCCAGGGTGAAGATTTTTCCTTGAAAGTCTCAATTACTTGTATCCCATCACTTCAGCTCCCAAACTATATGCTCAATCACAATACTTTTGCTGAGGAAAAAACAAAAACAATAAAGGGGGTCCATCAGGGGAAAAAAAAAAAAAAAAAAAAAACAGATGTGTGACGGACTATTGTGCTAAGATTAGGCATTTAAGCTATTTATGTCATTGTTTTTGAATGGAAGGGTGTGCCCTTTAAAAAGGTTACATGTACAGCGTGTCTCTGGTGGATGCTGGTATTGTGTAGGGGGCATCTGAAAGTCTGAACTACATCATGTGTGCATGGCTATTTTCATGTATTCTCTTTACATAATTGTAACAAGCACGTAACTGTTAAATACACGTAGTCAGCTCTAAAGTGTTTTTCACTTTAAATGTTTATTACAACACACCCCAACACGGACAGAGAGGAGGTTAAGGACAACCACTGAATTAAAATGAGATAAAGAGGAATAACCAGTCAGTAATCCCGTCGATCCTACACCGAGCGTTACAAACAAACAAACAGGCGGAGGGAAGGTAAACTAGGCCCAGCGTTATTATACTCGGTCCGCTTTCACCTCAACAGCCGACATTACATCTTAAAAACACAAATAAACAAGAGTGAGTACAAGAGAAAACAAAGAGCCCCAAAAGAAAAAAAATATATTTTAGAAACACACGTTCAATAATCTAGTTTTTCCTTATTTCGCCCAGCATCAACACGACATTTTTATCCCAACGGCTAATAGGCTTACCGGACAGTTCGTCGGGTTCCAGCCCGCTTTCGGTGTCGAGTCCGCAGATCACAAAATAATCTGCGAACCGGGAGGAACCGGAGCTGAAGCCGGTGGTCATTTTGAGACTGGTCCGGTGATGCCCTCACACCTGGAACACCGAGCATATTAAAGTAACTCGGAGAAGTGATTTCTCCTGGCCATTACGTGCGAGACGCTACTGCGAGGCTCGAAAATCTGCACTCATATTTAGCTGCCGAACCCGCAGCAGGCACAGCCGATCCGCACACATCCGCTCACGCCTCCTTCAAAATAAAACACCCTTCAAATTAAAAGCTCAAAAGGAACCAATTCAAATGCGCTTTATTGGGCTCTTAAAATTGGCACAAGCTTTAAAATGAGAATTGAATTAGATTTCTAACATTAGCTTCTAAATTAACGAACAAACTTAACTTACATGAGTAAATGTCTCAAATAAATTTTCTTATTAGTAAAGATGAAATACCTAAAAGGTTAACCTAAGTATCTTAGTAAACATTGTGGAAATCATCAGAAAAAGACGAAACAGTAATTTGAGTCTTGTTTTATTCTCAATGTCCTCCAACCAAAACAAAAAATAGAACGAAAGACAACTGTTGGTGTCTTCTCCCCTTCACAATAATTTTTAGGAATTTAAAATCTCTCCTAAAAGCTCTGCCAGTGAACTTGAATATGAAAGAATGGGCTGAATAACCAATCATCACCACTTGGTGGCACTATTCAAGCTTTAGTTGTGTGAAATCTCTGCGAAAGAGAAGCATTGTCATTCAAGTGAACTTGATGTTTCATGGACACAAAGAATGTAATAAACTAACCCATCCATTAAAACCCCATACTTGAGAAATTCAACAGCAAGCATCTAAAAAAAAGAAAGAAAAGAAACATGTTCTTTTTACAGACAACACTTTAATTGCAAAGTAAAAACATTTTAATTGGTGATTGCTTAGTCTGGACAGAAAGAAACTTATCCGTTTGTTACAGAAACAGAAGGACTTCACTACTCAGCACAGAGTAATACTCCAATTTAAATAAATGAAACAGGGGATGACAAAAATTATCTTCATTTTTAGGACTAAAATACCATTAAAAACGAATAAATATTCAGTCTGGGGCTGGTAATGGGACTCTGTAGAAAACATCACTGTAGTAGCAATCAAAATGTACCTGCGTTATTTTTGGGGGGAAAATCAGCATTTGGGAGAAATATGAAGATAGAAGTTTTTGACTACATAGGAAAATGGAATAATATTGCATTTATCATGATTTATTGATTTCCATCACCAAATGCAAGTTCCATTTTCAAAGTCAACACTGTTTTTAAGTGTACAAATACAGGCCTCTTACTAGCACAAACCCCGTCATTAATATTTACTTTGAATAAGTTAAAGATAACAGAAGAGTATCAATCAATGGAAATCTTCTCAGGAAATAAAACATTAACCTTGGGCATGTTTGGGAAAAAAAGCAAAGTCCTTCTTTAGCCTGATTATATTAACATAGAGGTTAAAAAAAGAGAACAGTGTGGCAGTGAATCCAGGCACAATTTTAGTTAGAACATCCATTTTTAACCTCAAAAAATTAGGCATTCACAAAATAAAATCAAAACAGAACAGTGTAACATTATTGCTGTGGTGGTACAGACAACTGAGATAAAACCAGACACAAAAAAGTCCAAATAAATATTAATAGAATTAAAGACTTGACCATTTGGAAGGCGTTATTCAGCTAGAGATAGGCAATCATTGCTCTGGTGACTTTAAAGGTGGATGTTTACTACAGTTTCAATAAGATACAAATGGCACAACCTGTACACTGCAGCAAAACCATGAAAGCATCCTACCAATAGCACCTGTACTTGTCTGACAAGAATCAAAAATAAGCAGTGCCTTAAATAAAAACAAATAAATCTAATTTCTTATTTACAAACTGTGCCAGAATCAGCGACATGAGTCACAGAAAATAATTCTGCACAGAAGTAGTTTACACATTGCTTAGCATGAGAAAATAAAATAAAATCCACCACTGCATGCATTTTGTGGTCAGTGCTTGTTACGACTTCTCCACAAACAGCACGCCAGCAGCTGCGCACGAGACTGACGTAAAAGCAGCTACATTGCGACGGCTGAGGTCCTGAGCCGAGCAAAGGGAACCGTAGGTTCAGTCGGTGAATGAGATGCTGAGGTGTTCGAAACTCTACTCGAGTTTCTGCTGCAGCTTTTTCTGGAAGCAGACGGGCAAGATGGAGAGAACGGCGAGGATGCCGAGCACGGCCAGGGAGTTCCAGGACACGGCCTCGCCGGCTGTGGTGAGCTTGTACAGCGTTGTTCCGGCATTGATCGCTACGAAGGACGGGGGCGCCACTCCTGTCAAGCAACCGGGATAAACACAGGCGAGTCAAGAACAACCAATCTCACCAAAAGAAAAATAAAATAGAAAGCACAAAGGATGTTACCAAGGAAGGTGCCAACAAAGAACACCCCCAAAGGCACGTTGATGACCGGCGAGGTGATGTTAATGAACCAGTTTGGAAGAAAGGGAGTTATCCTCAGAAAGATGATGTAATTGATTAAATGATCTCTATGTTTGTCAACCTGCAAGTAAAGAAAAAAGAAGAAACTTATTCCTACCTCGGTAAAACATTACCACAAAAAGGTAACTTTTCAAAACATTCACAGTACAATCAACATAAAGAAAGAAAAACACAACAGCTTCACTATATTTGTCTAGAGCACAGGTGTCAAACTCCAGCCTTGGAGGGCCACTGCCCTGCAACTTTTAGATGTGCCTCTGCTGCACCACACCTGAATAGAATAATTAGGTTATTAGCAGGACTCTAGAGAACTGATCTACACAAGAAGGAGGTAATTAAGTCATTTCATTCCAGTGTTTTGTACCTGTGGCACATCTAAAAACTGCAGGACAGCGGCCCTTGA
>CAEGAE010061205.1:0-26198 GCA_903067095.1 Girardinus metallicus | reverse complement strand
ACTGACGATTAGACAGACATCTTCTCCCGCTCAGAGGAAACCACTGCGCATGTCTTAGAGGGGGAGGCGATGGGTAACAACAGACACACGTAAATAGTAAGTCGCCTTATTGCTTGGATTTTACAGCGACACGTTAAGTCCCTGAACCTCACACTGTACCGAAAAAAAAAAAGAAAGAAAAAAGGCGCAATGCGACTTGGATGTAACGAGTAACGCGACGGTTTTGTAGAAATGTAGTGAAGTAGAAAGTACAGATGCGTACTGTAAAATTAAGTGGAGTAAAAGTCGAAAGTATCCATGATTAAATCTATTTAAGTAAAGTACAGATACATGAAAATTGTACTTAAGTACTTATATTTTGTTACTTCCCACCACTGGTGACAATGTACTCAGTCCATAAGGGCAGAGCTATTCAGTCTAATTGTACGCTTTGTGCTCTGAGCGACGTCATTAAATATGATGCACCTTTTCTTCCTTCCTCTAACGGTCTGGTCCCATGCGGCTTCGTTGGTCGACTCCCCCTTGTGGCCAGGAGCATTTCAGTCTTGTAGAGCGAGATTTCAGACTTGCTATTTTTACTATAATCATGGCATTTCTCCTTGCTCCTCTTTCCTGTGGTTGCAGTGTTTTTTATTTGCAGTGTTTTTCTGTTGCATTAGTTTTTTTCGTGTCTGTGTGTCCTGAAGTTTGCATCGTTCATGTTTGCTGCGTGTTTGCATCGTTCATGTTTGCTGCGTGTTTGAACCTGCTATGTGACAAGAAGAACGTTGACATCACACAGCAGCGTTTTGTTTCAAGAAGTAATAATGGATGGAGCCGTTTAGGGATGAATTTTACATTTATTCAGTATTTTTAAAGTCCATATTAATAACCAGTTCCACTGGCAGATTATTTCACTTGGAACCAGACATTTTTCTCATTTTATAAGTGAAATGATCTGCTCAAGGACTAGGACTTTTTCATTAATAGTAAGAAATTACTGACTTAAATTACTGAAATTACTGAGCTCCGATATCTTTCTGAGAAGTTATCTGTAAGTTAGTTTTATCTTAAAGTGCACTAAGATATTTTCACTAGAACATACACAAAAATACTTGAAAGCATTCTGTGTTTTTGCAGTTTTTCTAAATAATAATCTTCAATGGTTTTTAGGTAAAAGTGAAGAAACCATATTTAAATGAGAAATGAATCCAACTTTCTTTGCAAAATGTAATTTATTTATGACTACATGAAGTTATGTCACATATTTTGATAAAAGTACTTTGTACATGGATGATGTGAAACATGATGACTTCACACTCAAATTATTAAATTATTTGTATTTAAACATGAGATTAGATTAGATTCCTGTGGTGACCTTTAGGGAGAGAAGCTCTGAAAACCAACATTAGGAAGCAAAGATGGCATTTTAATTTAGTGGCACACCTGCAGAACAAATCACATTTCCTGTAATCTAAAACCACATATAAACTTTATCCAACAGAGAGGAAAGATGATCTAAAAAAAAAAACAATTATGCTAAATACATAAAATTACTGGAAAAAGGCGTCTTGACATTTTTGTGGAAGATGAATGGTTTTGTTTTTGATTTCTTGATGCAGGTTTTCACTGTAGAACTAAATCTAAAACTGTATTAGTTAAAGGTGTAAAAATTAAACTTCAACACACCTGTGAAGAAACTCACTAGGAGTTAATATTTACAGTCTAAAAGAGGAAACTAGCTGGTCTTGGACACCATCGTCCAGAATACAGTGAATTTTATTGCAGTAATGCATAACTGTGTTAAATGAAAAATAAAATGTTTACCTCCTGGAGAAGTTAGAAATGGTCTCATGTGACATGTTGCCTCATTGCTTCATTTCAATTTCAGGTCAGAGAATTAACATTAATTTAGACCTTTTCATGTTACAATAACTGGTTTCAATGTATTTTAATGGAATCTTGTGTGACAGACCAGTATAGTGTTTAATTGTAAAGTAAAATGATGGTTTTCTAATGTCTTACAAGCTAAAATCTAAAAATGTATGGGCCAATTCTTTTGCTGAAATCCATTTTTTTTGGTGGTTGTTCATGCTGCTAATTAAATGCGACTGCAATCAGACTTCTGTGTGAACAGTTTACAACCACAAAACGACCCGAACGTGCAGAAGAAGAAGATAGACGTGACTCAGCAGTCGATCTGTTTATGGAAATAATAATGGACACTGCCGTCTATGGATCGATTTTAAATCTGTTGACCAGTGGGAGCCGACTTCATCACAAGATCATTAAAAGACAAAGGAAGATAATAAAAAGAAAGCACAGCTAATAGCAATGGCCTTTGAGAACTGGCTACAACTTCTGTGGAGAAGTCTGCTTGGACATAAGAGTGGTGGGATTGTGATGTGATGCGATTCACTGACACAAACGTCTTTCGTAAATTTCAGAATTATATTTTCAGCCATTGTTTACATCCAGATTTACTGCGTTTGGCTTCTTCTGCTGCAGAATTATGACTCATGTCTCATGTCAGTCACGTAAAAGTCGGATAAAAAGCGAAATGGCCGTTCAGACTGCAGACACTTTGAAAACTATCATTTAGTTGGAACTGGGAATTCAGACTGCAGAGAAAAAGTTGGACCCTGCAACTTTAGGATGCATCTCTGTTTCTACACCTCTAAATGAAAAGTCTGAATTACCTCCTCCTTACATCCACTGACTGAGCTGTTTGGATCAGGGTGCATTAAAAGCTGCAGATCCCCAGCATAAATATTTTCACATCATCCCTCTGTGTTGGTCTGTCACATTAAGTCCTGCAGACAAAGACACTCAGCTATGTCCTTGTAACGTGACAAAGTGTGTTAATTTTCCTGGGGTGTGAATATTTTTTGCAATTTTTTTTTTTTTTTTGTTGTAGCAGTTCAACACAGGAAAGTCCTGAAGGAGTGATTTTAAAGGCAAAAGGTGAGTTTTTAAGACAGGACAAAAAAATGAAAGATAGGTTATAGTTCAGGAATGTGGCCTGATCACTTGCTGTTTCCTCTGGACGTCCGCTGCTTGGTCATCGTTGTCAGCATCTGGCTGATGTAAGAGGTCAAAAGGTCATCCATCTTGTATCCCTGGAGTAGTTGGAGAGACAACATGTTTGCAGGGAATAATTAGCTGCAGGCCTTGCGGACAACACCTGAGAATCTGTCTGCATGTCTTTCTGTCATGTTTCTATGCCGACGGTCAGAACCGTCCTTACTAAGTGAATTCAGACGCTCACCAGCGACGTTTCGCAGAGCAGCTTGCTGCCTCGCACCAGGTTCCCAATGGTGATGTGGAAGTATGTGTTGCCGCTGCTCCAGTTGGAGATCTTGGTGAAGGGATGAGTGGTCAGTATGTCCTGCAGGATGAGGGATTAGCACAGATTAACATGACATCTTCATAAAGTTGTAAAGATAAAACCGTGTGATTAATCCTCACCTTAGTCTTTGGATCAATCAGACTGACTCCGTGTTTATTGATGGCAATCAGGAGAGTTTCTGGGTAATTTGGATCTGTTGTTTGCTGCAGAAAATCAAAAACATTACATGTGGCAAGGAACAAAATATATTACTTTTGGTCTTTTTTACAACTACTTCTCTGGCATCTTCACCTTGACTTCAAAGAAGGCGGAGCCAAACGTCGGCCATTTGTAAATGACCTTCAGAAAGGAGAGTTTGGCGTCTTCGGGTGTTTTTCCCGACTGTTTGTTAAAGAGGGTCATGATGGACTGAGGAGAGAGGAAAATCCAAAACACGAGTCACATAAACTCATCATTCTCTAGGAAAGATGATAGAAATCCATTATTCTGTAAATTTCTGCTTTCAACTGACTAAAAACTAAAATAAAAATCAACTCAAATCTTTCAGCTAAGACTTATTATCAAAGACAACCTGCGTAAATATAAAATGAAGTTTTAAAAAGTGAATAAAAGCGTTCTAAACCAACTTGGACGTAAACAGAAATAGAACCTAATCTGGTTCTGCTTCCCAGCAGAAATTAAAAGTCTTTTTGATTACTGTGGAGGAATTTTGTCCAGAATTATTTTATTTAATTCACAATGGAAGGTTTTACAGCATTCCAGTCAGATTTTAGTCCAGAATTTGACTAGGTCGCTCCAAAACCTGCTGTTTTTGAAGGCGTCCAGCGGTGAGTTAGCTCTGGATTTTATTTAGCTTCATTACTGAAAATAGCTTGAAATTTTACATTTTGATGTGAACTTGTTGATTGGACTTTTCCCTAGAAAGAAACAATTTCAAAACAACTTTCTTTTGTTATTGCAGGTTAACTTTGTTTGATGATCTTGAACATTTAGAGCCTGTTACAAAAATACACAGAAAATGAATCCAGGTCTCAGCTGAAGGCATCTAAGTAAATTTCTTTTTCATTCTTTGTGCTGCTGAAAGTAAACCTGGTCTCACTCGGTTTCGTTGCTCTGCTCACCCTCTTCCAGTCGTCTGGGGACAGAAGTCGGATCTGGTCCTGAGGGACGAGGTCCTTCAGGATCTTGGGAATATTCTGGAAATGGGATTTGTCCTCTTCAAACTTCACCCTGTAGATCAGAGCCGCCAGCTGGTGCACCTCCTCCCTCGAACACTTGTGGTAACCGCGGAGATACTTGGGCAGCTCCTGCACAGAAAAACAATTTTTTTCTTTAAGTACAATCAGGGACACAAACCTGAAGAGTGTTTATGGTCATCAGTTATTTTACCATTAAACATTCAAGCACAAATCTAAATTTTAAAACATTAATTTAACAATAAATACAAAAACTGGATCCCTTTCTTTTATTGATGCAAATCGGCAAAGATTTTTTTAATGTTTTGGATTTCTGAAACAATAAGGATATCATGAAAAAGTTAAAAATCCATCACTCATTTCAGAAGGTGAATCTTATATAGTATTATAGATTCACCACACAAAGTAAAATATTTCAAGCTTTTATTTCTTACATAATTTTTTTACTACAGCTCACAAAGAATGAAAACCCAAAATTCAGTGTATAAGAAAATGACAACATTGTGTAATATTTAGGGAGGCAACTAACAAGTTTCTTAGTAATCAAATATTCTGATAATGAATCAAGTAATCAGATAAAAATCTGGCACATTCTGCAGATTTTTTGTCTTTTACAATATTAAAAATACATTGAAGTCCAAATAAAAGTAATTAAATAAGGAAATAAACACTGTCTTGTCTCAAACTGAACAACATAGCACTCCTTCAGTGTGTGCTTGATCATTGCTGAAGAATCTGATTGCTCAGAGTGCTGCATCCAAACATATTCATAGAAAGTTGAGTGGAAAGAAAAAGTGTGCCAGCAACAAAGGCAACTGCAGCCTTCAGGTGATTTATTTCAGACATGATAAAAATAACAGAAACCGACACAAAGAAATGAATAAATAAATAAAACAAATTAGAAATCAAAATAGTCCAAAAACAAAAAGAGTAAAGTCAACATAACATGTCCAAGAGGGAATAGGAAGAAGCATTTGCTCAGATGAATCTGAAACATGGGCTACAAATGTTGCATTCATCGTGTTAAATGCTCTACCGAACCAGCAATTCATGCAAAAGGAGCCCCAACCAAGAACTGAGTGCATAGAAATTAATATAATTCTCACATTTCTGCTTAAAATATAATTTTTTAATGATCTTATGTAATATTTAATTTATCTTAGGTTCTCATTATCTATAAGCCATAATATTCAGTTACAAGAAATAAAGGCTTAACATATTTTACTCTAATATTTGAGCTTTAATTTCTGAAATGAGAGCTAATAATGACATTTTTCACAATATTCTACTTTATATGAGTTATAAATTGAACACAAATTAAATATAAAATCCTCCAGGGATAGAAATAGCCTCCATATTTCTACATCTTAGTCTCAAGTTTTCTGAAGAACTGTGTGGAGTAGACACATTAACTAAGTTTTAATGTCCAATTTAAACATTCCTGAAAGCACCTGGTAATAATGGAAGATGGAGTCGGCCATGGAGTCTTTTCCTGGCACCGTGTTGGTCCACAGCTTCTTCATGAAGAACACCTGATAGGTCAGTGAAGGCACCGCGCCTGTAGAGCCTGCAGGTAGAGTCAGAGATGCTCAAACAGTCTGAGCTTCAGAGACGAGAGCAGCTGTCCACCTCCGTTACCATGTCTCGCTTTCTTGATCCAGTCAGTCAGATGCCTCACAAAGTCAAAGAAAAAGTCGCCGTCTGGCACACTGATGACCTAAAAACAACAGAAAACGAGAGATTCAGAAGATTTAAGGTAATTCTTTTAATTTTTTGCTGCAAAACCAGAAATTTTACACAGAAGCAAAAGATACATATTTAATATTTAAAGAAAAAAGGACTGAAGGACTTCAGATGTTCTTAAATGTAAATCTCACTCACTACATTGCAGATATTTAGTCCACATGTAACAGCTAAATGTTGATTTTTTTTTAATTTAATTAGGACACAAACTGCAGGACTAGGCTAAGAAATAGAAAATGTTATTACGAGACTAAAGTCAATATTCTGAGAAAAAATCATACAAAAATAAAGCTGCAATATTACAATAATAAAAGTCTGAATATTACCAATATGTGACCTAATAATTTGAGAATAAAGTTGTAATAACAAAAAACCAGAAATACTAGAAAAATATCTTAGTTATACAATAATGTCATATGACAAAAAAGTCATATCACCAGAAGTTGTAATTATACGAGGAAAAAAAAGAGTTTTTTTTCTAGTAATTTTCCAACTATCTTCTGGTGATATTTGTTCTACTAACATTATGACATTATTGTCATAATTAAAAACAAATCTCTACTCTGTCGTAGTGTCCTCACCTTGTCTGTGATTTTTACAAACAGACTGAAGCCCTCAGAGGATTTGAGCATCAGTCGACCGGAAATATTGTGGCAGAAATCTTTAGCCTTCGTGCTCGACTCCACTTCAAACACCTGAGATCAGACGAAAACCAAAGAAAACGCTAGTTTACCAAAAATGATCAAGAATTTGCCTTTGGTTCCAAGTGTACACAGTTTACAGACAAGTGGTACAAATATAGAAACATTAGAGGAAGTTAAGGAACAACATGTAGGTATATCTGCAGCCAATTTTTCTTTTCTCTTCAATCTAAGAAAGAAGAACAAGTGTTTGTTTTTTTTGAAAAAACACTTATTTTCTATTTTATCAAAGCAAAACTGAGAATTTTCTGCAGTTTTACAATTATTTTTTAATAAAGCAAATCCTGAACAAAGTTTAGATCCTTCAGTTCAGACGGTTACAGTTTTCCAACAAACGTTTTGAACCCGAGTCGCCTCTGACCTCGTCCGAATCGTCAGGGAAGTAAACCTTGTGGAAAATCTGTGTGGTCTTGTGCTGGATGGCCTCCACCTCCACTAGGTGAGGAGGGTACTTCCTGGATCCATTTCTGTACAAATCAGGAGGAAGAGGAGAGATGAAGCAAGAAAGAAATAAAGGAAGGGATGAAAGAGCAGCTATGTGGTACCGCAGGGCTTTCTGCAGCCGCTGCATGCAGTCCGGCGCCAGCGGGAAATGCTTCTTGGCCTGGAGGAACTTCTGGACGTGGGGCAGCAGGATGTTACTGGGAGGAAACAAACCAGTGCAGAGCCACAGCAGCTCCCAGCCCTTCTCCTCACTGAACCTTCATAGACAAACAACAGCATCAGCTGACAGGGCAGACAAAGAGAAATAAACTTATCGCTGCCCTTCATTTGAGATTTACTAACTTGATGTGATTGTCTGTGAGCTGTTTGAGGATCTGGCAATAGATTTCATCCTTCAGCGGCTCCGCCTTCAGCGCTCCTTCGAAGATCTGATCGGTGAGCTCGTTGACGGACCGCGCCCGTTTGGACGGGTAGTCGCCCATGTATTTCATCACAGGTACAGGGACTGTCAGGGAAAAATAAACACACAGGTACAGAGACGACACACCGAATCCAAAACACTCAACACACCTGATAAAATGCAGATTTTTATTTGGCCACATTTAATGTGAGATACGCTGCAAAACTCGACTGTTAGAGAAACATAAAAATATAATATTAAAACAAGTTTCTATATCTTGCTGAAAAGTTACTTATGAGTTAATTTTGTCTTATTTTAAGTGTACCAAGATGTTTGGACTAGAAACTAAACCGAAAATACTTGGGAAGAATTTGTGTTTTTGCTGTGAATTTCCTTCAGTTTTTTCTTACTCTATGAACCTTGAAATGGTTTAAAAATAATTGTTCGAATTAATTTCTGTTGTATTGAAGTGCAATGTGATTAACGTGAGAAGCGAAGGATATCTATGAAGGCCAGAAGGGCCTCCTGGGAGAGTTCGTCGTGCGCCAGGACTTTCTTCAGCAGCGGCTGTTTGAGAGGCTCCCTGACGCAGCTCCACAGTCGCTCCTTCCCTCGAGCTTTGGACATCATCACTCGGCTCAGGGTGCTCTTCGGAGGCGGCCTGGAGAGGTTAAAGGTTAAAGCAAGCACCCAACCCGTTCTGTGAGAGAGATTTGGTTGGTCGGGCACCTGAAGTGGTCGTAGGAAAACTCCTCCAGGGTGTAGGCCTTGGATTTGTCCTTCTCGGAAAGACTCATCTGAGACAAACTGAGAGACTCCCTCCTCTGATCAGGAGTCATCGTCACCAGAGCCTGAGACCAGAACAGGCAGGTTAGGATAAGCAAGACTAAAATGACAAGATCTACACTGAGGAAGGTAATTATTACACAGTATGTAATTTCTAAAAAAAAATACCCAGGGTCAGGATTAGATGTTCAAGTTAAAGGTGAGTTATTATGTTTCTTTTAATAGGTTAGGATAGGTCTGTGGCCTAAACAAAACATGTTCGTTACATTTTTTACACAAACCAGCTGACCAAACATGGTGGAGCTTGCAACCTAGCTTTGGTTGCTAGGTAACGGGTGAAACTCTGCTGGGGTTGCTAGGTGAGGGGCAGTGCCTGCTGATGTGACTTTACAATTGGGAGGTCTTTTAAATGGCTCTCATTCCAGACACCAAAAAACATTAACTTCTTGCCAAAAACTCAAATGGAAGTACAAAAATGTGCAAAACGTGAATTCTGTATAAGAGGTCCTTGTGTTTTAGCAGTGTATGCATGGTTCTATACGTACAGTGTTTTTTGTGTGTCTCACTTTTCAAAATTTGTCCCTCTGCCAACTTTTAGTTAGGCAATCTTTTATGAATAAAATCTACAAGAAGAACAAATCAGAACAGCTAGTCCAGCATGATGCCACCATGAGCGGTGCTGTTCCAGGATGGAACAGAACCATAATTAGTTCAGACGGAGCACTAAAGCAGTTCACTTGGATGACTGGCTCTTACCACGATGTCGTACTGCGGCCTGGTGATGGTGGGCAGCACGTAGACGCAGTCAGCAGGGAAGTCTCCTCTCTGCTTGGTCCTGTCGTTGATGCCGTGCGCCCAACCAGAGTTCATCACATGTTCTCCGTCATGTTCATCCAGGATGATCAGATCCCCCTTACAGAAACTCAGGAAGGTGGAGTCAATGCCAGCTGCAGGACAGAGGTCACAGTGAGAGTCACAGCTCGGTTCAGGACAGCAGAACCTTCCCCCAGACCGACCCTGAAGCTCACCAGGGTTTGGACAGTCCAGCAGTCCCACCACGTATTTGGACTTCTTCCTCAGACCTTCGAGGAAGGTGACCACCAGGTCCCGGATGTCCTCCGCGTTGTTGGAGGTGAAGGTATACTCGTCTCCTTTGATGGTGGCCAATGTGAAACTCTGACCTTGCAGTTTTCCTCCTCTGGATAGTTAAAGTTTAAACTTTAAAGTGATTTCCATAGCAACAACTTCAAAAACATGGTAGGGCTGCAACTAACAATTATAATCGAAATTGATTATTCTGAGAATTAATCAATTATTCTGACATTTAATTGGATAAGCCGCTCTCCTACCTGCTGCTGGACACGGCTGTGATTTCTGGGAACGACAGCTCCAGAAGAACCTGCTCCTGCTCATCCACAAAGTAAACCCCAGTCCAGTTCACCGCCACAATCACATCATTCTTTGGCAGACTGGGCCCTGTAGCAGACAATTATATCCATTTAAAATCATCAACACCGCTCCTGTGTTTCAAAACATAGTTAAGAATAACCTGACCTCCTTACCTGAGAATTTAAAGGCCTCGTAGAAACGTGAGAAGAGTAAAGGCCACTTTAACCGAGCGAAATCCACAACGTCCTCCCTCACCTTCTGAGTGTTCAGCCTCCTTTTGTGGTATAATCCCTGCAGGATGAGATGCAGCGAGTCACCATTGCTCAACGGTGAGAAATAAAACCAAAAATTTGTTGTTTTAAAGGTGACCTATTATGTTTCTCTGAACAGGTTAGGGTTATACAAAACACTTTCCTTTTAGATAATGAGATTTTCGTCTGCTCAGTTCTGTCTATGTTTATCTCCTTTCAGAGTGAGCAGTTTAGCAGGTACCTTTTTGTGGGCATTGATGATGAGCTGAGCCCACTTCTCTGCAGTCTTAGTCGAGGTGACTTCTCTGTCGGGGATGTAGGACGGGATGAGGCTGAGCAGACGCTCCTGGAGGATCTCAGAGCCATAGTCCACAAAGTACTGCTGAGAGGCCAGCTCAGCCAGATCTTCCTCCTGCAAAGGATTGATGCGGTATAAACGAAAATGTTTAACATGACCTGAAAATTTGTTCTTCTGAAAGTACTAAAATACTCTCCGGAGCTCACTGAAATCCTGCATGATGCCTGTGTTCCTCACTGCTAGATTCTCCACAGTTCATCGTTAGCAGTATCATAACACAGAGAAAGTGAGTGGGATCAACAGGCAAGTGAAAGGAACACTTAATGATTCAAGTCAGAAAAACTATTTGGACAATCTTTTATCATCAATTTCAACACCTTTCCAGCTGCACCAGGTGGTCACATTAAACCCTAAACATTAGGAGTAGGTTGTACTTTTGGCAGCACAGTGTGTTTTTGGAGCTGATTTCTGTTAATGTTTGATTATGGCAAATGAACTTAAAATTCAGTATCTTGGAAAGTTAGGATATCACATTAGACCAACCAAAAGCTGATTTTAATTGGAATGTGTGTAATTTTAAACCAAAACTGTAAACTGTCAAAATTTTTCAATTTAAAACCCCTTTTGCTGATAAATGATTGAATGAGCTCAACAACAAAAATATTTACTGTTTTTAATCTGTTATTAAAGTTATTTTACCATTATATTGGAGCAAAGTTACATTTTTAAGTGTTTCAGAAACTCCTGATCATTCAAGGAACTTCTTTAGAAATGCGAACTGTGGTCGCTGACATTAGCATTAGCATGTGCATTGCAACATGTTTCGTATTAAGATGTTATTTTAGGCTTGAATAGTGTCACTGATAAACTAACCCCTTTTAGCACAACAATAGTCTTTCTAGACTGATTTCTGAAGCAAATATTTCAAAAGTGGATCAAGAAAAGTAGCTTTATCGTCCATCATTGATGTTAGCGGATGTCACTCGTGCGTCAGATTTACAGGCGTACGAGAAACATATTCTGATTGGAACCTTTGTATGTAAAACAAAAAAAAGCAATTAATTACTTTTAAAAATCTGTGTAACTAATATATCAAAATTTATACATTAAGGTCCTGGCCCTAATTTTATCACAAATATGTGTTCAAATTAATAAACAGTATGTCCATATGCTGAAAGTATATAGACTGAGTAGTTTGTCTGGGCTCCTTATGCATGAGTTACTGCACCACTAAAGGATGTCACCCTGAAAAGAGGACTGCATAGCCCAGGTAAGAAGTTTCTTATGCTTCTTCACTGTTATACCTGTTACTTCTGCACATTTTCCTTCCACTCAGCTTTCCATTAATATGCTTGGATACAGCTCTCTGCACGTAATGCTCATCTAACAATCAAGTTTTTAGGGCTTAAAAACTTGATTTTCTTTTCATGGAGGACGACAATGAGTGTCTACTGGATTAAAAATCAGACTTCCTTTGTCAGACATGAAAAACAAATATTTAAATGTATAACTGATCTAATGCATTTTGAATGAAGTTACTAAAATTATCACATTCAAATCTTTCAAAACTTCCCTGAAAGGTAATTTTCACGGTAAAAACACCATAGGATATGAGGAACTCTCAAACATCTGTCTGCTTCGTCATAGAGATTGTGGCTCCTGACCTTCTCACAGCGATACTCTCCAAACTTCACTCCTCTGACGATCTGCTGGTAAATGAGGTTTGTGGCGACGTAGTCCTCCATGGGGTCGTGCCAGGGGCTGAAGATCTCTTTCCTGAAGAACAGCCTCCAGGGGGCGTTCCTCTCCTGGGCGCCCTGCTCTTTGGCATACTGCTCGCACTGCGACACGGCGTCCATGACATGGTCGCTGCCGCTGCCCAGAGATGACACCTGACGGAGACGCGCGTCCATCAGTGGCGGCACCGCAGTGAATGACATCATGGGGGTGTTTTGGGCCGTACCTTATCAAACAGAGCGATGTACAGAGAGAAACCGAAACGGTCGCGCAGGTTGATCTTGTCCGCCAGGGCGTTGCAGAGCTCGAAGGCCGTGGTGGCAGAGTCTGCCAGCAGCGTCTTGGTGGTGCCGTCCATGAAGGTCACAGGCAGCATGATGGGCTTCTTGGACTTGGTCGCCTCAAGGAAACAAACAATACAGAAACTCACTAATTAACTAAACAATACTAGAAGCATGTTGGAGCAGCTCTGTTATGTTGGTTCTGATTTATTCTGTTTGCAAACTTTACGACAACTAACAATGAACTTAGTAATGGATTACTGTATTGATTAATCAAATAAAAAATGGCCACATTCTGTAAATTTTTCATTTAAACACTTATCGAATATTAGAAATACATTAAAAGATGCAAATAAACTGATAACTTTTTAAATACAAAATAAACATTTTATTGTCTTAAATGCAATAACAACATTCATTAAGAAAATTATGCAGTTTTAACTGTTAAAATTACGTCTTTAAAACTTGACTTTTTTTCTTTTAAAACCGCCTTATTCCCATAAGACATACAGATTTTCCCAAATCCCAGAGGAGTAGAGAAGGAAGCTTCATGCGGTTTGGGCTGTAAGTGAGAGCTGAAGGTCTGTACCTGCAGCTCCAGCCAGGACGGCGGCTGGGTCCGTGTGCGGTTCACAAACGTCCTCCTCAGCCTCTCTTCGCAGTACGGAGCGTAACCAGGAGGACCGTTCTTCAGAAAGGTTCGTAAATACTGACCACACAGCAGAAAAACATTTTTAACAAACAGACTGCTGGGAAGAGCAGATATATTTCTCTTTTTTATAATAGCACATTATTTTCCAATGTGCTAGGTGCCATTGGAAAATAAAAGCAACTTTTTAAACTTATGTATTAACATACATTTTATTTTTTTAAATGCCTCCATTGGTGTTTTCTCAGGAAAACAAACAAATAAGAATTTTGTTTTCCTTCAAACACCTAAACTATAGTCCATATTTTTCACATTAAATGTTGATTACCAAAAAACCCCACCAGTAAAATGAGAATAAAATGATTTCCCCTTAAACATTCTTACTTTGACAAACTTCTCGGACGGAGCGAAGCAGCCGACACAGAGAGACAGGAGGATCCATCCCCGGGCGTGGCTGCTTTTGGACGGGTTCTGAGTGAGCTGTTTGCAGATTTGACAGTAGATCTCATCCCTGCAGCAGAGATGAATGAATAAAACACACACACACCAATACACATACACAGTATCTGACACTACAGTCAAAACAGGTGGATTTCCTCTTGCAATGCAGCCATTTCTCAATAATAAATCAATTCTATATAAACTCCAGAGTTCACTTAAAGCTGACCAGACATTCAGCTTTAAATGTTTTTGGTTATTACCAATTTTTTTTTTTGTAAAATCTTTTGTTTCCTTATTTTAAACTTGCTCAACCTTAATATTCTGGTTTAAAACTATTTCTGCTAAAAATATTTTTCATTTTTGGATCTTTTTTTAACACAAATAGCAAAAACTGGGATGATTCTGCTTATTTAGAGCAGATGCAGATTCAGAAACTGAATATAGCTTTTAATGAGAGTTTACTCTAAGTTTAAGTAAATTATGCAATTCTGGGACATTACCACTATAAGCTTTTGCATCCAAATTCTCACAAATCAGTCCTGTTTGAACACAATCATGTGCACAGCCTAACAACCCATCATTATACACTGGGGGATAATTATATATCATCCATACCTGCACCACCCAAACAACAGCTGGGCTTCAGTGTAAAACCAGTAGGTGTTTTTATTTTTACATAAAAAAAGATTTATGTTATGTTAAGTCAAGAAAATGGCTTAAAGAAAATGTAACTTAGAATATCAGAAGAACATTGTCGATGTCTACCAAACTGCAGCTGGAGGTCAGTACCACCAAGGCTTTGGATCTGCTCTGCGAACCTGAGCGTTGGCCGTAAGATGCCGTTTCCAATGATGAAGTGGAGCTTCTCCAGGTTGGAGGTGGGTCGATCCTCCAGCATGCTGTTGCCCTGGAGGCCGTAGTCCACGCCCTCTGTCAGCCGCCTGGTCACCTACAGATGATAGAGGGAAAAACTTTCAGCTTTAAAGCTTTCAGATGAGGTAAATAAAGGAGTGAAAGACTTTTACTGGAGGATAGATAAAGTATTAATACTGTAATAGTTTATTAATAGATTGTTAGATTAAAATTAGTTCCAATCGATTAACTAATAAAGCGCGCTTAGATCTTCTTTTAGTGTTTCAGTTTGACCGCCGTCCAATAGAGGGCGCCACTGGTAAGTCAAGGGATGGTGGACTTTCCAGAAAGGTAGAGAAACGGCCCAAACAGAGTTTAGTTTGGGATGCAAAATGCATGTAGTTATTATTAGAAATATTAACACTCTACAAACTCCTTAAGTTATCACTTTAATGGCGCTCATTCAGCCAAGCTGTAAGACGGAGCAGCGACAATTTCTCAATAAAAAATTATTGAAGTGCAACAAAGGCGAGGATGTTATGACAGAAAAGCTGAGGGAAAACAGAGAAATCGCAACATGATGGAAAAAAAAACATGATGCCACTAAGCAAGGTTGATTTTGAGGGCTGCTGTGAGCTGATGGAGAGAAGTTTTAACATTCTTTCAAGAACGACAGACGGTACTTCTGTATGAACATTTCCCTGTTTAAGTGTTTAACATTTTTTATTAATTTCATCTGTTATTTTTTGACTCAGTAACCTTAGAAGGTCCTGTTTTGTTATATTTTATAAATATGTACTAGTTTTATAGTGTGAGCAAACCACAATTTTCTACTTAGTCAGTTAGTATTTAATACAGTGGACGTAAAAAAGTGTTAAAAATTAATGCTGATTTTGATTCAGCATATTATGAAACATTCCAATCCAAAAGGAGTAAATTTCCACAAAAAAAACTTGGAAATTTTTGAGTTTGAAAAGTCAAAAATGTACCAAAAAAAAATTTATGTTAAGATTAATCTAAAAAATGTTGAAAAAATTAATCGTTTGTCAATAAATAAGATCAGTTTTACATGAATTCAATCAATAACTTGCAACCATAACAGAACCAAAACATCTTCTACGACGGTTTCTGCAGATTTTACCCATAATACCTTTGTTTTTACCACTGAATTTACCCTAATCCAGTCTGTAAACATGAACAAACCTGACCTCTTCTGTTATCTTAGATTTCCTCTTCAGAGTTAGAGACACCAGCTTATGTCTGACGCTGTTCCTCTTCTCAGAGTCTATGGAGCTGTTCTGTAGAGACAAACGTGGATAAAGCTTCCTCCTCAGAAAATAAGCGATAAGACGCTGAGCAGCACCGCCTCACCTCTTCCTCCACCTGCAGCTCCTGCAGCTCCCTCTTGTAGGTCCTCTTGCCAAGGGTTTCGTAGATCTTGGTCATGACGGGGATCTTCTCACTGCCGTCATTGATGACCATCTGGCATTTTGGTTCTGGCAGGTCGCCCATGAACCTCAGCACAGTGATCCACACGGCTAACGCAGCCTGGGAGTCACGGGAAAAGAGGTTTTAATCACATCTTTGATGAGCTTGTCACAGGGTACTCTGTTGTGACAATTTTTCAATGACAATTTTTTTTCTTTCACTAAACTTTCCATGGATGTTCTTGGATAAAGCACCCTAAATTATTTATCATATTTTTCAGAGGTATTTTGTTTAAATTGCATATTTTTTAGTTTTATATTTTATGTATTCTGCTGTTTGCACCAGGGATATGAGGAAAACACTGACATCTGCCACTTAGCTGTGATGCCCCTTCATCCTGGTTTCTAATATCTATAAAATATAAAATATATATGATATATTGACCCTTTTGGGTCAGTCTAGATAAACCCTAAATTTAAAAACGTAAAAGATTTCCCTAAGTGTTACATAATTTAAAAAAGGAAAATTAGAGTTCTGACTACATTATACTCTAACTATGATCAAATCAAACTTTATTTGATTCAATCTGTATGAATTTAATTTATTTATTACATGTTTTTCTATCAGATACAACTTTTAACTGTTTATGTTGTGACTTGAAATTACATTTTTTCTGAATTGGCTCAATATAAATAAAACGGATTAACAACATGCACACAATTTTTCATGCATGCCAGAACTATTTCTGTTCACATTTCTGCTCCACCCTGAACTGACAACAAACATGGCCGCCCTCTACAGCTCGTTTCTTTACTACAATCTGACCAGGAGCTGAAACTCACCAGCTGGTCTCCTTCGTCCTCGTGAAACAGCAGCGGTTGCTTCAGCGGCCGCCTTATGTAGGTGTGAGTGGAAAGACCCTGGAAGTAGGTGGCCGCGAACTTGGAGAACTTGTACTCGGACAGATCTTCCTCTTCCTCGTCAGGTAATGGCAGAGCTTCATTCAGCATCTCTTCTTCTGCTTCCTCGCCTCGAGGAGTTTGCTCCAAATCCTCAGGGAACACAGAAAAGTGGGACGTCACTTTCAGAACCTCAATACTAAGATTTACTGTCAGGATAAACAAACAAGGGAATTATTTTAATATGGAGAACATGTGAAACCCACGACCATTTTTGGTGTTATGGGTTTTATAGTTTGGTAGGGTAATACATGTATGCAATGATGTTGTTTGATAATGGTTGTTTTTTTTTACATTTCAGAGGATATTCTTAACTCAATTCTTCACTGTTCTCAGGCTTTCTTTTCTTATCTTGACCTCTGCAGATGTGAGTTAACAACAAGCTGTAACCAGGTACGATGCATCAAATGGTTTTCTTTGAGTTTAAATAAAGTTAAAGGTTGCTCACAACCGCCAATCAGCCTATGTGATTGATTAAAGTGTTTTTATGTTGCTTCAGGTACATTTCTTTGAATGTTTTTATCTAACTTTCACCAAAGCTTATACATATGATGGCATATTAGGTCCACTGTAAGTAGATAAGGAAAAAAAACAGAACAAATTTCTGACAAGAAAAAAATGTCAATCTGGAGCTCAGAAATTTCCAAGTGTTTTCTTGAAAATCTCTAAGACTAATCTTATAAATTCTGTATTTTTTATTGCAAATTTTTGACTTTTGGAGCTCAGAAATTTCCTTGCTGTTTCTGGAAAATTAATATAAAAAGTTCTGAGTTTTCTGGCAGAAATTAAATCAAACCATGAACACGTACTTCAAACCCAGCTGGTGCCTGTCCATCCTGGTTCGGGAGCGGTCCGGAGTCCCCGAGGAAACCAAACATCCGGTCCACCATGTCAGAGTGGTCGACAGGCTGCTCCTTCTCCCTCTCCATTTGATCAAGCAGCTCCTTCTTCCTGCGCGCCTCCTCCTTCTCCTCCCTCTCCCGCTCCTCCTGCTGCTGGGCCAACTGGAAGAGCCGCTCCTGGTGCTTCCTCTCGGCCTCCGCCTTGGCCCGCCGGACCGTCATCTGGTTCCGGAGCTGCTCCTCCTCGGCCAGGCGCTGCCGCTCGGCTTCCAGGCGCCGCTGACGCTTTAAGATGAGAAAGCAGAAGAACACGGTTCACAGACGAAGACGTTAAAACTGCAGCTGTTTCCTGACTTATTCAAAACTCAAAGAAAAACTTTGGTTAGTGAGCGTCTTATTGTTTTGCTTCAAATTAAATAGCCCTGTTGCTGACTTTACTCTATTTATTTTTTCTATTATTATTATTGAAAATAAATAACAATATTAATAATGTTACTAATGATAATAATAGTAATAATAAAAACATGTAGAATATACAAGATTAAATAGACTTGTGACTAGCATATTTAAGGCCAACTTAGTTTTTAATACATTTAAGGAGGTGCAAACACTCTGAATAGTTATTATTAGTATTAGAAATAAGAGTAAATATTTTAGTTTTTGTATAATTTATAGCCACATCTTATTTATATTCATGAAATGTTGTAGAACAAAACTTATAATTTCTTTATATTCTTAAATTACACAGAACAGAAACTACAAATCTTTAAAACATAAAAAAACGATGTAATAAAAACAAATATTTATAGACATGTTACTCTTTTTCCTAAAAAACAAACAAACAGACAAAAAAAAAAACTAAATAAAATTCAAACTTGTTTGTCGGAATAATTGTGAGTTTTACTGCAGGATTAATTATGCTGATCCCCCTTTATGAAGTCCAGCGTAGTTGATTCAACTCATGACTTTTATTTTGTCGTAATCTAGCGGAGATGTGTCTGAGCAGCTCTGATATGGGTACATGCTGCCTGGAGTCCACAGTAGTTACACTAAAAAACAGTGAATACACATCAAAATGGTAAACCTTTCATCTTGTCTTTTTCAAAGACATTTTTATTTGTTTAACAAAACACAAACAGAACAGAGCAGAATCATTTAAGGCCCACAGGTAATAATAGGTCTACTTTCTGACATCATGTTTCCAAGGGCAACACATGAGGATGAGGAAGCAAGAAAGATATACCCACAATAAATCAATATAAAAACAAAAAATACAAAGCAAGTGAGAACAAAACAATAAAAGGTTTATTAATCTAAAAACTAATAGTAATAGTAATAATGATGTGAAGCAAATGCTGTTCCAGCTCCTTTTCAATGAACACCATTGTTTTCATTTATAAAGCAGAGCCAGCCAGAGGCAAAGCAAACTGAGCCACTTATTAAGACCTCCAGGACAGTAGAGGGCACTAAGGAACCTTCGCTTGTATTCATGTTTATCAAGAATAAGCCAACTTATACAACTGCTCCACTGTTTTTAAAAAAGCAGATTTCAACAAATTCATAATGAATTAGTTTACATCACAACATAAATTAATTTAAGATTAAAAATAAACAAGCGAGTAGCATGAAAATGGAGTCCAATATTTAGTTTGCAAAGTTAAAAATGTCTGATTATTTTAGTAAATCAACCAAAAACATTCCTTGTGCTTCCCACAACCGCTGAACATTTGAGGATAAAAATATTGTATTTATGCCAAGTTGCAGACATGTTGCTGTTAGAAAATTATATGAGGTCTTGCTCCTGTTCCTCAACCCCTAAACACAAACAACAGAGCATCTCTGTCAGATATGACTCAATAAAATGACAACGAAATGCATAAAAACAAAACATCTGAGAGACACGATGCTTTAGTTTTTAGACTAATAAACCTTTCAACATCATCATATGTATGTTTTAGTCTGAAAATGTTAATTATTTTCTCTGCAGTAGGACATAATTTCAAATAATCTATTTTTATTGCTAAATTAGGAGGCAAATAGGACATGATAAATTCAATTGATGGTCAGTGGCTCAGAAAGGACTGAGCTTGATGTTACAAGTATTTTTCAGCTACAGATGTATCCTTTGCAACAAATGATCAAGTATACACTATGGCATTTTAATTATTTTAAATATCGTATAAAATAGGCTGGTTAAATGAAATGAAATTTCTTATTATATTATAAATATAATATAATATAATATTAATCGTAAAAATGATCAATGACAAAAATTGTTGTTAGTTGCAGCCATAATATTGTTTAAACCCCTTTACTGATCTAATTTTAATAACATTATATAGGAAAAAGTATTTCCCATAGAAATAAAACCTGTATGTCTTATAGTACTAAGGTGAATTTTTTTTAATTCAGGTTGTTAAGACACAATTTTAACAGTTAAAACTGGATTAATTTATAAAAAATATTTGGCAAATGAGTAAATTGTAAGTTACAAAAGATAAATGTCTTTATTGTAGCACCTGTTCTGGTTATTCCCCCAACAGAAAGAATGATGGCTGGATAGCAGAAGAAGAAACGGGGAATGTTGGCAGCAACATTGAACCAAAACATGACCAGGAAGCGTTTGATGCTACTGGCTGATATGTAAAGGGAAGGATAGCTTTCACACAGGCCTCTGCTCCTTCCTGGTGTAATTCTGTTATAAATGTATACAAATATTAAAAGATTTATTAACAGGCACTCCCTCACAACCAGTCTCCGGGTCTTTCTGGCAGGTCAATGAGGTGTAGGTAGCAGTAGTAAACGTAGTAACCATTTACCTCGGCCCTGAGCCTCTGGCAGAGGCGTCTGGCTATCATGCCTCTGGTGTATGCCTGGAGGGTCAACACGGCTCGGAGGCGTCTCCAGAAGGTCTGCCGGACGAGGAAGCCCCGGCAGCGGGCTTGGATGAGGGTGATGCGGCAGCGAGTGATCCGGTAGCTTCTGTAGTACTTCCTGGACCTGCAGACCGCCTGAAGGCGAATGAAGCCTGACTTCATCTGACGGAGAAATATTTATTCCAAAAGTCACGTTTCTTCCAGGAAAGTTTTCAGGATTGTGGGCTGTACGAAATATGTTTGTTACATTTTTTTGTATAAAATCATTCTTAGATGATGAAATTCCAGATTTTTAAGCACTGCTTTTAGTAGTAGCAGAACCTCAAATGAAAGTACAAAAGTGTACAAAATGTGAATTTTGCATAAGAATCAAGATTTTATCGTCATCATTCCTTAAGCTTTTAAGAGAAAACATCTTTTTTAGCATCTACAAAAAACTCCACACAAAACACTCCACGAATCAGAATGACTCACAATTTGGTAATTCTTCCTGCTCCTATACCCCCTCCAGACCTTCTGAATAAAAACCACAGCGCTCCTGAGTCTGCGAAAGTTTGACCTGTCAAAGAAACAGAAAATACACATTAAACCACAACTCCATCATGCAAAATCAATTCTTTGAAGTTCAATAAGTAGTTTTTAATATACATTCATAGATATTTTAGCCATATATATATTTTCATATATAGCCATCAATAAGCTAATACAGTGGTGCCAGAAGTCTCAGCTTTTGGTCCCAGTTTTTAAATTTGTATGTAATTGATCTGCTATATTCATGATCTGCCGCAGGATTAAAGATGCTGAAGACATGGTTTTATTATATTTAGCAACAATGTTTCAACTGTTTCAATGCACCTTTCTTTGTTTATGGAGTCAGTTGCAGCATGGTTTGAAAACTCACACCTCCAGCTGGTAAAACAGCTTTGATTTGTTCTCCTTCAAACACAATATTTGACTTATAATGTTTTAAATAAAAAATATCAAGCTCAAAAAATAACTTAGGTCTTTGGAGAAGTTATATTTATAGTAAACTCACCTGCATGCTTCCTGCTACAGATTGGATAGGCGACTGCCAGAAGCTGGCAGCAAATAGTTTAAGAAGCATTAAAAGCACTTTAATCAAATATTTTCAGGGTGGTTGTACTTTAAAAGATCTGCTCAGTTTATGATTTTATGAAGAAAAAGGAAAATGAAAGCAAATGTTGTAAAGAGAAGAAATAAAAAAAAACGTATTTCTCAAAACACAAAGCTTCCATGATTTCTCCACTAACCTCGCCTTCAATCCACGCACAGATTTCTGGATGAGGATGACTTTATCAGTGATGGCTTTATCTCTCTCGATCTCCAGCTGCATGTCATGCTGGTCCTGACAGGAAAACACAAAATGAGAAGGAAGAAAAAAAAACTTTACCACGACTTCACAGAGTACCTCCGGTGGCTCGACCAATTTTTAATGGGAATTATAAGATTAGTTTATGTTTACCTGTTTAGGAGTTTCACTATCTAAATGCTCTGGGTGGTTTTCATGATTTCATCTTGATTTTCTTTACTTCAATTATGGGAACAAACTAATCTGTCCCTTTTTAGGTAAAATTAATATAACAGAAAAACACTACTTTCTAATTCTTATGTTGTTTATGATGGCTTTCAAATATACATATATATATTTCACATTTCCTGTGTTAAACAGCAAAAACAATAAAAACTTTACAGAATAAAGGCCCACGGAACAGAATCCAGGCTACAAATTATATAGAATCAAACGTTTAGCTTTGCTAAAATTATTTTTCTGCCCCATAAAATCATTCTTAATGCACTTCAAATGAATTCCAAATAGATACAATTTAACTTTCTCCATTAAAACAAACTCTAATCAACATTGCTTGTCGGTGAGAGAAGCAAATTTCAGGAAGGCTTTATATTGTCAAAAATTCAAGGTTTCAATTTCCCCAGAATGTTGATTTTGAACCTACTACTTGTAAAACTATCAACAACAATAAATCTAAAAAATCTTCAAAAAGTAATTGTTCTTTTGTTTCCAGCTAAGAAGCTAAATAAGATCGATTTATGATAGAACATAAAAAACTGTTTTATGCAACACATTGCAAATCAGAAATAATGATCTACATTAGATCTTACTGAACTGTATTTCAGCACAGTATTTCATCAGTTTAAACTGATAACATAGGAAAACCAACCTTTAAAAAAATCTTTGTTTTTCCAATCTGCCAGTCTTCTTGTTTTCCCAACCGGGCTGAGACTATCTGCTGACAGGTTCCCTTCAGGTCAACCTGAATGAAAAAAAAGGTAATTAAGCACTCAAAAGTGAGGAATAGAAGATAAAGGAAATATTAAAATGGTCAGAAAAATCCAAGAAGATCTGCCTTAGGAAGATGCTTTAACAAAATCAGGAAAAGCTACAGTTTAAGAAAACTAGTAGCTTGTTTGTTTTTACAAAAACAAAAACAAAACAATTTTCAAGATTTCATTTCACTATTGATGTCAATATCAAAATAAAATCTATCAAAAATGCTTTAATGCTCTGCAAACAGAAGAATATCGGTATAACCAAGACCACAGAAATGTGATAAAAAAGAGAATAAGATAAAAACCAAAGAGATCGTGTTGTTTACCTGTATGTGAGCAGGCTTGATTCCAGGCATCAGGACTCGATATCGATCCACAAATTCAGCAAAGCTGTATCTGATGGGATAACCTGCTCTCCTGATCCGGATTGTCTCCATCATGCCGGAGTAGCGCAGCTGGCGAATACACAGCTCTCTGTCAAATAACTGAGGAAAAATAACGCAGAAACACATAACTCATCATTATCAACTAAATAAACAGTAATACAGGATAAAAACGTTGCAAGTTCTGATTGATTCTGTCATTAATAATTAACACAAGGGAAGATTTATTTGTATTTGGCCAAAAATGGGGACTGGAAATGCTGCAAGTCTAGTTTTGATACGTATTTTCAAACATAACACGAGTAAAGACAGGACTTGAATTTAATTGTGCCAAAGCAGTGGAAATGGGTGTAACACCACATTTAAAAATTCTTATTTAGTTGTTTAATTGTGTTATATTTAAGATTTTCAGTTGAATTTTTGTATTAGAGCTCAGTGTGAAGTTAGCAGTTGCCACACTAGGCTAACAAGCTGTATTCTGAAAGATTACATCGGCATTTATTAATTGTGTCGAGATTTTGGAAAGAAATAAACTATAAACAAAACATTATAAAAAATTTGAAAGGTGGTAGTGTTATATAGCTGGTAATTTTTTGTTGTTTATTTAAAAAGTAACAACGCTGAAGTGGAAAAATCTTCTAAAAAAATGAACACTGCAGGGGAAGAAAAGAATAAATCAGATGTTAAAACAAAACTTGGTGCATGCAAATGACAGAGCAAATGCTTATTTTAGGAAAAAGTGAATGCCAATTTGTTACAGGCAACTTTTATTTGCAAACAAACTCCTAACTCTGATAATCAAACTTTTTCCTTCCATCTTCATGCTACATTTTACTCTTCTAAAATCTCAGAACAGAGAACCAATAATATAATTTTTACAGTTTCTACAATAAATTATGTTATACAAGTGACATTGTGCTCACCACAGTGAGTTTGATCCTTAATTAGCTTAACCTAGCATGAGGGATCTCTGTTTGTGGAAGACTGCGTAGCAGTCACTGGTTAGAGACTCTTACCATTGGTTTCTTGAACTCGTTGGGTTTTATGCAGCGAACAAAGAACGGCTGACACACGCTGAGCGTCCTCATCAGCATCTCGAGGGAACGTTTGAACTGGCTGCTCAGAGTTGGAGAACGCTTTCTTGTTTCAACACCCTAACAATACAGTGTAAAACAAACAAACTGGTAAAACAAAACAAACAAAAAAAAAACAAAATAAATAACTAATAAATAGGAAGAAAAATACTGCAAACCACAAATTAGTTAACAATATCGTAAAAGTAAAAATGCTTGAAAGAAAATCAACTAACGGAAAATTAAAAGATGGAATCTGACACAAAATGTGGAAGGGATTGTCATAACTTGCAGCAAGTACTTCAACTTATACAGTAAAATCTTCCATCCCTAAAATCGGATTGAAAATACAGTCATCGAGAAGAGTTGATCACTGTTTGTCCCAATAACAGCTGAAACTTTCTGAATGAAACATACTGAAATGTCCCCTTATTTTCACCAGACTTTATAAATCTTCTAAATCTTCTACAATTCAGTGGAAACTTACCCGTATTTCCACTGATAATTTCATTATTTCTTTTATTGTAAAGATAACCAATTTATTAAATTTCATATATTCACCACATTACCTAACATTGTGTACAATGCACAACACAGGACAGGGAGCACATGCTGCTGTAACACAAAGAAAGGAAAAGTCTTCTCAAGATGTTAAATGTTTTCAAAGCTGCAATTTCTTCAAACCTCAAATGAGTTTCCCTTTAACCTGCCCCAGTTACATTCCATTTGTCAGTGTAACATTATAGATGCCTGGAAACGTGTCCGTGTGCATGAAGATGCACGACATTCTGGCCAAAACTTCACAAAAATTTATTTTTCTGAAAAAGAGTATTTACTCCCTTTGGAAAATTTTAAGACTCACCGCATAAGGAAATATTTTATCATTGACATTGATACGACTTTTAATATATACATATAATTAAGTAGTTTATGAAAGTTGCTGTTTCCTGCAACAAGCCATATTCATGTGGAGAAAAGGACTAACGAGTGGAGTGGGAGGCTGCTAGTCACCAGCTGGACTTTGGATGAAGTTAAGCAAACACAGACACCAAAGTTTGTCCATGTTACCTTGGGAGCGGAGGTGCTGGGCTGCTGATAGCCACAAAGAAACTGATGTTTAAAAAGTAAAAACACAGAGGAGACAGAAGAGTGAGAGGAGGTGTGAGGTGAAGCGCTGCACCACCCATCATCACCTTGAACGACAACAGAAAGGAAACAGGCAATACCATAGCAACATCGGCCTGGAAGATCTGCTTGATAAACTTGTTCTTGGACGAGTGGACGAGCTGGATGATGTCGGTGTGGAGGCTGTCGCGGTTTTTCTCCAGAAATCCTGAAAGATGAATGAAATGGGAAACACTGAGAGGGTTTGGTTGACTCATTCGGATTGAACAAAAGATTAAGTCTGTAAACTTTGTGCAGATTTTCTGATACAGTGGGGAAAAAAGTTATTTAGTCAGTCACCAATTGTGCAAGTTCTCCCACTTAAAAATATGAGAGGCCTGTAATTGACATCATAGGTAAACATCAACTATGAGAGACAAAATGAGAAAAAGAAACTCAGAAAATCACATTGTCTGATTTTTAAAGAATTTATTTGCAAATAAAGTTGGAAAATAAGTATTTGGTCACCGACAAACAAGTAAGATTTCTGGCTGTCACAGACCTGCAACTTCTTCCTTAAGAGGCTCCTCTGTCCTCCACTCATTACCTGTATCAATGGCACCTGTTTGAACTGGTTAACAGTATAAAAGACACCTGCCCACAACCTCAAACAGTCACACTCCAAGTTACACTATGGTGAAGACCAAAGAGTGTCGAAGGACACCAGAAA